>JALJCO010000923.1:0-73261 GCA_023101725.1 Atherinomorus stipes
ACACACTTACAGGGAGGTTTCACAATTCTCATTTCTGCTGTGGCCATTTTCTTAAGAAAATGAAAATACCAGGCCTGGAGACAAAGAGGTATACGAAGGATTTCAGCAGCAAAGTAAAATAGTTACAGAGTACGATTAACAAAGGAAACTGTATAATGGGCTTACATGTTGCCTTAAATCTTAATCCGAGTTGTTATAATAGATTATTCATATACACCCCCTTCCCCATGTCTGTAAGTGTTCAGGTAAATCTCCCCGACACACAGAAAAGAGTTTTGCTTCCAACATAGTCATTCTATTGCATATGTCCCTATTATATGCATTCCTTATTACATGTATTCCTATTCCACATTTTTTATCTCTATTACTCTATTACGTGCCCCAATATTCATATTCTCCTGTTACATCCATCCATATTGATTTTTATTCCTGTTGGGCATGCACCCCGATTACAGTGTATTCCCTGTTCATCCATTCACTGATTATATTCCTATTACTATGCATTATCCATTACACCTATTGCATATAAATGGCTACTGCATTACATTGGATTTATTCCTATTGCATTCGATTACATGTATTCCTAATACTCTTCTATTCTTTTACATGTATTTATTACATGTTCACTTCCTATTACATGCATTCCTATTACATGTATTCCCTGTTACATCGAATTTCTATTACATGCAATTCCATGTGCTATTCTATATTACATTACGCTTCCGATTGTATTAATTTATTACATGCATTCCTAATACATGCATTCCTATTACATGTATCTGTTACATATACGTACCTAATTACATGTATTCTATTACAGCTATTCCTATTACATGCATTCCTATTAGAAGTTTTCCTAGGTTGGCCTTGTTACATGCATCTCCTAATACATGTATTCTCGCTACATACATTCCTATTACATGTATTCCTAATACATGGTTTATTACATGTATTTCCCAGGCCAGTATCTCTATTACATGTATTCTATAGTATCCTTTCTAGAGCATTCCTATTACATGATTCTCTAGGTAGAAGCACTTATTACACACATTCTACATGTATTCCTTGCATGCATCTCTACATGTATTCCCATTACATGCATTCCCTTTGCATGGTTCCTTATTACATGCATTCTTTTACATGTATTCCTTGCCACATGCATTCCTTTTACATGTATTCCAGCGTGACTTTTCTTTGCCATGTATTCCTGTCATGCAATTCCTTATTACATGCATTCTATTACATGTACTTAATAGAAATAACTTATCATGTTCCTCCTCCTAACCTGACTATAATAACACAATGAAATAATAGCAGAGACAGGGGAGGGACCCCAACATGCCACAGCTGGGTAAAACACCTCGACTTCTCTGTCGAGCAAAAAAACACCATCCTGCAGGTCTGCAGGTTGGAGACCACGCGGATGGAAAATAGCTAGTTTTAGTTTAGTTTTTGAGTTGTTTCAGTGTTAGTTCTGTTTTTTTCAAAGTATAGTAAGATTAAAATTACTTTTTTTTTCTTTTAAAGATAACTGAAACTGTATTGTGTCTTTACTAAACTAACTAAAACTAACTAAAATTATTGCAAAAACATCCTTAGTTTTAGTCTTTGTAAATTTATTTAATACATCAGCCTTTTGGGTTGATATGAAATTTATTTCTATTTAATCTACTTACTTTGCTCTACTGGTTTTACTCCGAGTGACTTTCTGATGATTTTTAATGTCACACCAGACAAATACCTATACTTTATGAAAAAAAAAAAAACAGAACTAACACTGAAACTAATAAAAACTAAACTAAAACTAACTATTTTCCATCCGCGTGTCAATATTCCAACCTGCAGACCTGCAGGATGGTGTTTTTCACTCTGTTCATTTAGGCAGAGAAGTCGAGGTGTTTTACTGTATGTGGCATGTTGGGACAGGATTTCCTCACGTTCACTGTCTCTGCTATTGTTTCATTGTGTTGTGCATAGAAGTCAGGTTAGGAGGAGGAATGTATGAAATAGGAATATTTCTAATAGGAATACATGTAATAGGAATGCATGTAATAGGAATGCATGTAACAGGAACATGTAAAAGGAATCCACGTAACAGGAATACATGTAAAAGGAATGCATGTAACAGGAATACATGTAAAAGGAATGCATGTAATAGGAATACATGTAAAAGGAATGCATGTAATAGGAATGCATGTAAAAGGAATGCATGTAACAGGAATACATGTAATAGGAATGTGTGTAATAGGAATGCTTCTAATAGGAATGCTTGTAATAGGAATACTTCTAATAGGAATGCTTGTAATAGGAATACATGTAATAGGAATGCTATGTAACAGGAATGCATGTAATAGGAATACATGTAAAAGGAATAAATGTATTAGGAATACATGTAATCGGAATGCATGCAATAGGAATAAATCCAATATGAATGCATGTAACAGGAATACATGTAATAGGAATGCATGTAATAGGAATGTGTGTAATAGGAATGCATGTAATAGGAATGCTTCTAATAGGAAAACTTCTAATAGGAATGCATGTAATAGGAATGCTTGTAATAGGAATACATGTAATAGGAATCGATGTAACAGGAATACATGTAATAGGAATACATGTAATAGGAATGCATGTAATAGAAATACATGTAAAAGGAATAAATGTATTAGGAATACATGTAATCGGAATGCATGCAATAGGAATAAATCCAATATGAATGCATGTAACAGGAATGCGTGTAATAGGAATGCATATAATAGGAATAAACAAAAATGTAACAGGAATACATGTAATAGGAATGCATGTTATAGGAATGCATGTAATAGGAATGCATGTAAAGAAAAAAAAGAATGAAGGAGAAAAAGGATAGGAATACATGTGATTGGAATGCATATAATAGGAACACATGTAATAGGAATGACTATCTTTACAGGATTGGAGTAAAATCTTTTCTGTGTGAATCGAAAATGGTTACCTGAACACCTGAACATGGGGGGAGGGGGTGTATATGAATAATCCTATTACCAACACATTAACTTGGATTAGGACTAAGACAACATGTAAACCCATTATACAGTTTCCTTTGTTAATCTCATTACTCTCTAAACACCCCCCGCCCCCCTTTTTTAACTTTTGCTGCTGAAATCCCTTCATGTACCTCTTTGTCTCCAGATTTTATAGTATTTTCATTTTCTTAAAAAATGAAAAATGGCCACAGCACATTAGAAAATGACATGAGGGTGCTGATGAGGAGCCTGTCGTGAATGAGCCTCCCTGTAAATGCCGGGGTTGTGTTGTAGGTTGTGAGGAAGCGTTTAGGTCTGCGTGCGCGCCAGTCACCGCCTGCTGTTTGCTGTTGCAGGGAGGTGGCAGTGAGGAACAGTCCCAGCCAGCTGGTCCCGCAGCTGAAACTATCTTCCTCCAGCTGTCGGATCGTCGTGGCCGTCGCTGAGAACGACTCGCCGGAGTTTCGTAAGCAGTCGGAGGAATACCACAAAGTCAGTACACACGACTGAAATCTTTTCATTCAGTATGTTCACAGCAAACATGACAAAATAAAACACATTACATGTTCAGACAGATCACGTTGCCCTTTTATCAGTCAAAAATTATGTTAAATTTACACTAGATTATATTTTATATTATATTATTACTATATTATATATATTTATATTGCATTATTATTATTATTATTACATATTATACTACATTTACTATCAGAAGGTCTAAAGTAAGGATAGACCGATACATTGGCCAGCCAATATTTTAGGCCGATATTTGCATTTTTTGCCTGCATTGGCCGATACCCCCACTCTGCATAAATTACAGACTTTTATGTGTGTTAGGAATGTCTGATATTATTGGTCGATATTGGCGTTAAAATGTGATAACGGAAATATTTGTATCTGTTTTTTCATGCTGATATTTTTTGCTGACAAAACCTCGTGAGATCTTGTTCCAAGTCACTGTTATTCTTTTTAACATGGCATGAGTATTAACAAGATGTTCAATATCATCGACCTACTAATAGTTTCGGCCAATATTGGTATTAAAATGTGATATTAGTTTTGGGTTTTCATACTGATATTTTTACTGATGAAATTTGGAGGATCTTGTTGTTCTACTACAAAACCTTGTAATATATTGTTCCATCAGCGTTGGTCCAGCATGTATAAAAGTCCCTGTTATCCTGGAAGAACTTCATTTCCCAGCATTCCTTTCAGAGTCATGTGACTACGGTGCAGCTGCTGCTGCTACAGACTGACTTGCTTTGAAGCTGCTGATAATATGTCTTGTTTTAAGTTGTTGGTTAAGTTACCAAGTTGTTAGAAACATTAGAATTAGCCACATGTTGATAATACCTGCTAGTATATGATATATGGTAGTATCTGATACCTGCTAGTATCTGATATATGGTAGTATCTAATACCTGCTAGTATCTGATATATGGTAGTATCTGATACCTGCTAGTATCTGATATCTGGCAGTCAGATGTCCAAAATGAACTCCTCTGGCTGAGTTAAGGATATTTTGGGATCTTTGCTCTCGGAGCAGAATATGAGAGATACAACCTCACACTTGTCTGCACAGATTGGTATCGGTTGATATCAGAAATTCAGAATTGGACAATATCGGTTTTGCATATCGGTATAAAAGCCGATATTGAACATCACTACTTATAATGGGTTTAGTTTTAGAGACTAACATCACATTGTTGCCATGGATACGTGCTGGTTTATGGGGGAGAAGGAGGAAAGACCAGAAGCTGTGGAGACGTCGTTTGTTGGATTCATAGAAAAAAAAAATGTCACTAATTTAACCCTTTAAAGCCCAAACCAAGAAAAAAATTGGGATAAAATTCTCATTTAAAATCTGAAGTCTCTATTTGGCACTTTAACAAAATATAGAATGAAAATAAAAAGAACAAAACTCATTTTTACACCATTTTTTGCTGATGCCTCACAGTTGTCTAACGGTTGATATCAGTAATTAAGAGTTGAAAAATATTGGATATCGGTAAAAAAAAGCCAGAATCGAACAACCCTAATATATATTTATTACAAGTTTAATGTTTCCATTTAATATTTGTCTTACAAGTGCACTGTTCCTTTTTTTATATATTTATTTGAAGTACTTTATTCTTTTTTCATATCAAGAGTTGCAGAATTACTTTTCCCTGTATCCTTCATGATATTAATTTGAGAGTCAAATGCAGTATCGGCCCTCATCATTGAATGGTTTTCAGGTCGTCATGTAAACAGTTGCAGCCTTTTGAGAGCCTCTAGTTGCTTCTCTGTGACTGAACTGTTGTTGTTTACGACGTTGACAACTCTGACTTGTACTCGCACACTTTTCTGAGGCAGTTTAAGTCCTGTAAACACATCTGGAAGTACTGTGTACATGAGCCATTTCCTCGGCTGTTTCAGACTTTAGAAGCATCCGGACTGAACGTGACCTTTCGAGGATGTGGCCAACACTGACCATTTCAGCATCATTGAGCAGCTGGTGGACGAAGACTATCACCTAACAAAGGTACTAAACTAAAATCATTGAAGATCTGTTTATATATATTTCTTAATAAATTTTAGAGCGACCCATTCTTTCACAAATGTTTGTAGAAACAGTCTGCATGCCGAGCTGCTTCATTTTTACTCTGTAGCCATGGAAGTGATGAGACACCTGATTCCATCATTTGGATGATGAGCTTTTGCAATAAAGTGCACTTCTTTATGCAAGTCAGTGCTTGAGCATAAGATCATTAGAAAGCTGAGATTCTTCTATATAAAAATGATATCAGACCAAGATGAAGAAATATAACAGAAGAAAAACCAGAATAAGAACGTAAATGTTTAAATGGTCACAATAGGGGATTATCACGCTTACCGGAAGTTCCCGGTATTTGGACACTTCCTCTTCCGGGCCATGTTAACGACAGCCGTTCCTGCTCTGTTATACTGTTTAAATCGGATAAACTCCAAACATACTTAAGTTTTCATTCCAGACTGAAGTGATACTGGATCAAAAGCTGGATCAAAGCGATCGATTTGCCGCGGTGAAGGGCCGAACTTTATAATAAAACACACGTTTGTTTGTCGCCGGTGGGGCACAACACCGGCACTTCACAGCATGCTAGCATTAGCCAGCTAGCGTTTACTGACGTGCTTAACATTGTGCGTCTTAAAACACACAAACATCTGAAAATCGGGTCTGTACCCCCCCGTTTCCAGTGGAACAACTGGGGACTGCCAAGAAAGGAGACGCTTTCAGATGATTGTGTGTTTTCAGCCGCACAAAGTTAGGCACGTCATCAAGCTGGCTAATGCTTACAGGCTAACACGACTGTATAGTCTGCCTGCCACAAACAAGCGTGTGTCGTTTTATTATAAAGTTCGGTCCTTCACTGCGGCGAATCGGTCGTTTTGATCCACTTCTTCCTTAGCATCACTTCAGTCTGGAATGAACTTTGCATTGGCGTTTATCCGATTTACAAAGTTTAACAGAGTAGTAGCTGACGGACTACTGTTAGCAGGTTAGCATTAGCCAGCTTGATGACCGTGCCTAACTTTGTGCGGCTGAAAACACACAAGCATCTGAAAGCGTCTCCTTTCTTGGCAGTCCCCAGTTGTTCCACTGGAAACGGGGGTACAGACCCGATTTTCAGATGTATGTGTGTTTTAAGACGCACAAAGTTAAGCACGTCAGTGACAGCTGGCTAATGCTAACAGGCGGTGTTGTGCCCCACCGGCTGCAAACAAACATGCTACGTTGTTTTATTATAAAGTTCGGCCCTTCACTCTGGAGAATCGCTTTGATCCACTTCTTCCTTAGCATCACTTCAGTCTGGAATCCGTGAAAATTTCAGTAGGGTTGGCGTTTATTCACGTTATCTACGAAGTAAAGCAGGGACATTGAACTGGACCGGAAGTGGGCCGTCTAACTGTTTAAAACCGGAAGTTTGGAACACGGAAGCGTGATAATCCCCTATGATGATAGAGCTGAGGAACGATAAAACCACAAAAAAAGAAAAAGCCACGATGCTCGTCAGCGTCTATAAGGAAAGAGGTGACTTGAACCTTTCCAGAAACATTTATTTAGTCATTTATTAGGGATGCATGATATTCGAATTTTGGCCGATATCTGATTTGCTGATATTTTTAAACCGATATTGATACCGATATGAAAGCTGAAAAAATAAGCAGTCATTGCACATAGCAGTTTTGTTATTTGTTTCTGACACTTTGAAAAATAGGGGGTGGGAAAAAATATCGATACGCTGAAATATCGCAATATTTTCATATGCTGATATCAAATTAATGTCTAAAAATGCGGTATCGATCTGTTTTCCTTCCAAAATCTCACAAGATTTCATCATTGTTACAAAATCTCACGATATTTCATGAATTCTCGAGAGATTTCGTAACAAAATGATAAAATCTCACGAGATTTCATTGGTAAAATAAATCGATACCGCGTTTTTAAATGTCAATACATCAGCACATGAAAATATCGCGATATTTCAGTTTATTGATATTTTTTCCCACCCTAAGTCTTTGGAAGTTTTAAAGTCTGTAAAAAAGTAAGTTTTGGGGGGTTTTTAGACTTTAGAAACAGAGGGCTGATTGGTTAAATATCGGTTAAATGACGGTGGGGGGCTGATGTCTGGTACTCAGTTTTAAAGCTGATATTGGCCGATACCGATAGGGGCCGATGATATCGTGCATCCCTATTATTTATAATGAACTTTACTGACTTTGAGGGGTAAAACTCCCGTCCAGACTCGGGTTTGTACATCTGAGCGTTAGAAACCCGGAACGTTTAACGGAAAATGTGGCAGTCCTGCTGACTCTCCTGCTGCTGTCTCTGTAGCTGCTCCTGAAGATGATGGGGAGAAGCTGAAGAGTTGCTCGTCATCAACGATCACCTCCACAGTCTCCATTCAGCACTGAGAACATACGCAGAATGTCAGGTCTGATGTAAACACTTGTTCAAATCCGTCCACAATAAAGTCAAATCAGTTATTTTGATTTTATTTATGTTGAAGTCTTTTCATTGTAGTTGCTGCATCAAAAAGGCCGAAATAAGCTTTAAAATCAACGTAACAGCTTACGAGAACATTACGTACCTAAAGCCTGACTGTAGCTAGATGTTACTGCCTGTTAGTGATGCACGATATCATTGGCCCGATATCGGTACCGGCTGATATTTGCTTTAAAACCAAGCGGCAACCTCTGGCCAGAAAAAATGAAGCTATTTCCAGGTTGCAAAAAAAATCTAGTTCCTCCCTCATCCACTAGGGCAGGGGTCGGCAACCCAAAATGTTCAAAGAGCCATATTGGACCAAAAAACCGAAAAACAAATCTGTCTGGAGCCGCAAAAATGTAAAAGTCTTAAATAAGCCGGTCGGCAACCTGTTTCAGCCAAACAGCCTTTTAGACCCGTTTCCTACAATAAAGAAACGCTGGAGCATCAACTGACTTTAACATTGATAATTAAATAAAACTTTAACGTTAAATGTGTTGCATTTAACATAAAAACGAGAAAACGAAATTACATTTCTGCATCCAGCAAAAAAACATTTTAAACTAAAAAAAAAGAAAAGACGTCGGGTTGAAGGTCACTTTTAAAAAAAAAAAAAAAAATCTATTTTAGTTGTATTTATGTAGGATGGAAAAAGACGCAGCTTTTATAATCTACCAGCAGCAAACCAAACAGCTGTCCTGTCTGTGCTGTCATCCTTTTACTGGCGCGTGCAGTAAGCTACCCGAAAAATGAAATTACTGTTTCACAAAATATGAACATAGCTACGCAAAATAATCTGGTCAGCAGTGAAAACAAATGAATCTGCCCACGCAGCGCTGAACATGCTCAGTGCATCAGACACTTTTCTTCTCTATCGTCGGCCTACCTGCTGGAGAAGTGATCAAAGCGCAGCATGACAGGGTCGGAGTGGACAAATAAGCTTTTGCTCGTTTATTATTCACTTTAAATGCCAGAACTGCAGCAACAGCGCAACAGAGACGCTCCGCTGTGAGGCGTTCGTGGGACAGTGCGCCAGGAGGAAAGTTCAGCGCTCCGCGGCACGTCCACACTCAGTGATATTCTTTGTTTGTAATTAATTCCGTTTTTAATGTTTAATTCCGTGATTGCTGATTCAATAGGGCTGTATCATGCTATGCTGCACAATAGCAGCACGTGAGCATGAAGTGCAGTTATTAACACTGATTGGCTGCGTAAAGGTTTGTGTTTACTCGCTGTTTCACTGCAGTTACCTGCTTGTTGCACCTGACACTCAATGGGCTGCTTTGCAAAATGGTAAAAATATAAATTATGTCTTTATTTTAATGGTTGAGTTGGATTTTATTTCACGTGCTGCATTTGCAGTGCTCGGAGAACTCGGGAAAAGTGCGCAACTGTACATGAATCCCTCAGAGGGATCATCATAATCCTCAAATTTAGAATAAGATAAGAAACTTTATTGTCTCTCAAGGGGACATTTGTCTTGGTCTTTTAGAATCACATTATTAAAGTGAACCAACCAAAATACAATACACTTTAGTAGAATAGTCATTAATTCATTTTCCAATTCCAGGGAGCCGCAACAGAGGGACTAAAGAGCCGCATGCGGCTCCGGAGCCGCGGGTTGCCGACCCCTGCACTAGGGGCTCCAAATCAGAGCAAATTCCCATAGACTCTGAAGAAGTAAATAAAAAGAGAAATAAACATGTTTACAGCAGAAATAAACATGTTTACAGAAGAAAAACATATTTACAGCAGAAATAAACATATTTACAGCAGAAATAAACATGTTTACAGCAGAAATAAACATGTTTACAGCAAAAATAAACACATTTACAGTAGAAATAAACATGTTTACAGCAAAAATAAACATGTTTACAGCAGAAATAAACATGTTTACAGAAGAAAAACATATTTACAGCAGAAATAAACATGTTTACAGAAGAAAAACATATTTACAGCAGAAATTAACATGTTTACAGCAAAAATAAACACATTTACAGTAGAAATAAACATGTTTACAGCCTGGTTCAAAATATCATTTTAGGTTTTATTGGTCAAGTTTACAAATTACACATAATTAGGGGCGTTTCATTTTGATTGACAGGTGGCAGACCGGTGCCGGTTTTAGCCATGGAGGCTAAGGGTTAGCTCCCTGCTTGCTCCCAGAAAGGCCTCAGCCTGTAGCAGAGTTGCACAACAGTGGTTTTTAGCTGGCTAACAGCAAGTCCAAGCATAATTTACCTTTAGCCTGCTGCTTAGGGGGCTTGTCCGGGAGTGACGACACACGAGCAGTGAAGATGATGACTTCACTTTTAGCTCTTCAGAAACCAACATGTGATGTAGCGGAAGGTTCATTCCTCTTTATTAACGCCCTATGTTTTAAACTGAATATTGATATTGGCCTGATATCGACCTGATATCGGTTATTTTTTTATTTATTATGTTTATTTGATAGGGACAGAGCATATAGAAAACAAAGACAAACTTCTAAATACAGTAGATTTATCCAAAAGGCTAATCTCCATCTGGTGTCTCTAGCCAGATGTTCTTGAAAATGAGGAAATACAGAAATATCACATTGTAAATAAATAGTTATCAGTAAAATATATATAACAGGTCTGTTTGGGGGTGAATAGGGGTGGGGAAAAATATCAAGACACTGAAATATTGCAATATTTTCATATGCCGATATCATGTTGATATTTTAAAAAATGGTATCGATCTATCTTACTAATGAAATCTTGAAAATTTCATTATGTAAAAATTTCGTCAGTAAGATAGATTGATACGCGTTTTGAAATATCAATGATATCGGCATATGACAATATTGAGATATTTCAGTGTATCAATTTTTTTTCCCCACCCCTAGTGGGAACATTAAGCCACGCCCACCATGCAACATCATGACATCACCAGCATTTACTGGATCTGCAGCAGAAGAATTTTTCTAACTTATAGCAGGAATGAGTATTACACCATTTTCTGCTTTAATATTGGTATCAGCAAGCAGAAAAATATCGGTAATCGGTATCCGTTGAAATGTTATATTGTGCATCACTACCACCTGAATTCAGTGGATGGATGAATGAGCTTCGTGCACATTTGTCAGGAAGCCCATTTCCACCCGGACTAATTGCTGTAGCGTTAGCTGTTAGCTTTTTGTGTTTCCACGGGTCTGCAGATGGGTCGGCCCGTCTGTGTCGGCTTTACCTGATTGTTTTGCTTTTCTGTGACCATCTGCACCACAACTGTAAACACAAATAGTGACATATCATTCACACTGAATGTAGCTTTTTTACTGCAACTTCCACAGTTTGCTGATATCACACCCAGGGAACCTTTGCGTGTTGGTAATCACGGCTACTTATTTGCACTTAATCCTGATTTTAAGATGAAGAATACTCATATTTAAATAGGAATTGTAGTTAAATTGTAAAAGGTGCAAATTAGTTCTTGCTGCCACCATTCTAGCATCTCACATAATTGTTTACATTTACATAATGTTTGGTTTGTCATTATAAAAGAAAAATCACATTAAATTTATATTTGAGAACTGATGTGTTCTTCGTTGTTTATGTGTGACTGGATTGAATTTCTCTGATCATGACTGGCTGTATCAGCTGGACAGTATCAGCTTGATATCTGACAAAACTTCAGTTCACTGAGGAACTTAATATGGACACAAAGTCAAACCAAAGTTATTTTTATTTGGTTTATTCTAGGCCTTAATGAATATTCCCAACGTAGGGATGGGCATGTCGATACCCTGGAGTGGATATTTCCATACCAGCCAGAGAGAAAATGGAAGTCGATACTTTTTGAGGATATTTATAGGTAATGAGATTAAGTTTTTAATTTTATTTTTGTTTAATTTCTTCATCAATGTAATTATTGCTTTAAAAGTATTTCTTTCCAGTACTTCTGTTGTCAGGTTTTACTTTTATCTAATACTGTCCTTACATTGAAGATATGAATGCAAACTGTACAATTATATGATTTTCTTTTAAGGGACAAAAAGTATTGGTGTCGATGACAAAGTACAATAAACTACTGGTATCATATCGACAGGAAAAAGTTTGGTATCGGCCATCCGTACATCAAAGATGGAAGTAATCGGATGGAAGTCCAGAGATTTACAAAACTATTCTGTCACTTTATGAACTTTCTTCTCCAGGTGGTTCAGCGTTTTTAAGGATAAGTAAAATATTTGTAAATATACAACATATGATTTAAACCTTTTAAGTAGTACATGCAGAGTTAACCCCTGCTAGTCTGGATGCGGGGAAGCATCACAGCCCTCAAAACCTCCGCGGAGGCTTCGGCAGGAGGAGCTAATCCCCCAGAAACTTCTCACCGAGCAGCCGGTCAGCCATGGCCGACCGCCACTCCAGGTGAGTCCTAAGCTTCCACTAACACCTGCAGACTGAGCTGCTCGCGAGGCTGAGCCTGTTAGTGATGACATAATCCCGATTAAGATCAACGCGGGCAGCTAGCTGATGTTAGCTGCGCGGCTAACTCAGAAGGAGCCGTTTAAAGAAGAAACGCGACGGCTCTACAACGGTGTCACAACTCTCCCACGCGACCGTCTCATGTCTGAGCGACTGTTAGACATGTCTGCTGTGCTCGTGTTTCAGTTTGGATGTTATTTTACTGTACAACCGGGAGTTTAGGAAAAGTTTAAACAGTGTTTGTTTTGTCGAACCGCAACACAACAGTGAGTGCGCTCCATTTAATGGCCTGGGCAGCGAGCGGAGAGCCGGGTGGGCGGACTGTCGCCAACATCAACTAGCCTGAAACTAACTTATCACTTCATTTTCAACTTTTCTTTTTCGCCGTCAATTTGCAACAAAATATCCGCTTTCTTTCTGTCTTTCTGTCTGTCTTTTTTTCTATTTTTTCTATTTTTACAAGCCTCTTTCCACAGCAAACGCTTCCCCTCCACTAAACTCCTCCCCACGTCGCCGCCCGGATGACAGTAAAGGAGCGGACCCGGTAAAACGTCCGCCAGCTGTTGCAACGTTATTGGTCCATCCTGTGGCAACGTGATTACCTATTACATAATATCCTAATGACAAACGGGAGCTAGGGGAGTGCTGGAGAGAAACCAGTTAACTTTAGGACTTGGAGACCGAATATACGAACACACCAGTATCGACTTTGATCATGTTGGTTTGTGGGTATCAGCCTGATGCTGTGTTATCTGCAGTCCTAAAATGATTCATAACCTACATAGTTAAAGAAATTTCTAAATTCACAAAAGTACTTCATTTAAGAAGAAGCTTTTAAAAAAACTAAATTATAATTTAGTAAATGAAAATATCGCTTTTGAAGTGTACCATTTAAATTATAAACCTAAGTGACGAAATATAAGTACTATAAATGCCATCAGGTAAGAAAGCAGGGAGTTTTCTTAATTATATAATTTTATTATTAAACCAATACAGAATATATGAATCTCAACACTAATGATAAAATCATAGACCGTTAATAGAGATAAGATACTGAAATGATATAACTTGCAGCAGTAATACGAGGACTACACTGCAATGTTTTAATGCACTTCAATGGATTAATCTCGTAACTTGTCTTATAAATTAATCTATTTTAAAAGCCTAATGAACGGGGTCATTCTAAATGCATGTAACTGTAGCTTGTTTTATAATAGACGACTCCCGTCAATGTTGTCAAAAAGGGTAGTTTGTCCAAGTGGATTTGCCGTAGAATGATGATGTCATCAGCAGCCGCAGCCGCCCCCCCCCCTGCCGATCTGGAAACGTAACTCCCGCAGCTGCCTCGTTGACCGTTGCTAGGCAACGGGGCCTGCCTCTGTGAAAATGGCAGTTACACAGAGACAGAACTATACTGAATACAGTCTGTGCACACTCCCCGATCAACTCTCCCCTGAGCGAAAACCGTTAGAGATATCAAAATAATTTTTTCACCGTGAGCGCCACAAGACTTTGAGGAACTCAGAAATGTACTTTATTTTATCCCACTATGACCAGAATTTAAACAGTGGCAAGTTTAAAACACTGGAGAGAAAGGTAATCATTTTTTCTCCGTTTTAATTGAACAGTTAGAGGCGTAGGTCGACTTTGGAGCTGCATAACTTGAAAAGCGTGCGTTTTCCTAGTTTTGATATATAATTTATGTTTGTACAATGAAAGCTGTAGGAGTTATGGGTAATTGTTTCACATCTGAAAATGCTTCAAAATTTAGAGTGCAGCTAGAGAGCAGTGGGATATTTGGACTTTTTCTGCTTTTAACTAAAATGTCTTTTTTTTTTTACATGGTTTGTGTGAAAACCATGACAGATATGTAAATATCTTTTCATGTGATGAAAGTTTCGTCTTTGGTGACCTGTTTAATCTTTGAATGATGTTTCTATGTGATCGTTAAGTTGAGCTACGGAGCCCCAAAGTGACCTGGGTTTTTGTTTTTTTCTGACCAAATCCCATTCATTTCTATGGGACCAAAAAGTCAATTTTTTTTGCGAATTTTTTGAACACTGTAACTGTGCGTTCAGACCAAGAGCGACTAAAGCTGTAAAATAGCTTTTGTCGCACATAAAAATAGCTGCTACAAAAAATCTGTGCGCTTTTGTCGCTCAAGTCGCTTATGACATCACGTTCAATTTTGCATATCCTTTTAAAAGGACCGTATGCTTTTTACCATTAGCAGAGCTTTTGCAGTGATGCTTTTCGTGATTGCTGCCTTGTGCTTTGACAAGTTGTAGCCTGTGATTAACCAGAAATCCCTCTCCCACTGAAAAACAACGGTCTGGACATAACTGATTAAATTACACCCCAAAATAAAATAATGTTGTAGCTTAGTTAAGTACATCATCACTGATCTGCATCTGCAGATCTTCACTCATTTATCTCTCACTCTCAAACTAAATGTCAAGATGAGAGACAAAAGGAAATACGTGTTTTTGTCCCTGTCAATTATTATTATTATAACATAGTACTTTCCATATTTATAAATGATATCGTCCCATTCTCGCAGCATGCTAGGCGCTCGATTAGCAGGCAAGTTTCGCGCCTATTTTAAAAATAATTTTATCAACTTGCCGGACAAACCAGCGGCACGTGATACCTCTTCCCAGGCCAGAGCCTTCTTTTGGAGATCCCGAAAGGCCTAAAGTGTCAGGTCATACAATACTGGGGGGCCAGCGACGGCAGTTATCAGCGTTTCTGTTGTCATTTTGACTCGGAACCAAAATACGGCACCAGAGTTCAGAGTTCGTTTCCGGGGACTCCTGGAAGTGAACAATGTCTACATTCCAATCGGTTGTCAGGGTTTTATGCTGCGTTCTATTTTCATCGGAACTGGGAAGTGGGAACTGGGGGGTGACGTCACACCTGACCAACTTGCGTTCCAGCTCACTGGTCGGAAAACCAGTTAGCAACCTAGCAAAACAACGTGTTTGCTAAGGCTATTGTTATTAGCCGTTGTTGGCACAGCTGGTGTTGTAGTTCACATATACAACATGAAAAATGTGAATTACACTACAGCAGCTTCCCCGTACATCTGTATAAACCAATACTACTTGCACGATTGATTTATGCAACAAAATATTAGTAAGAAGTGTAAATAAATGTAACATTACAGAAGCTCCTAAAACTGCTAACACAGGGCGCGGCCATCTTCAAATCTGAACTCGGAGCTGCGAGAGTTGTCCGACTTTCCGAGTGGGAATCCAACTTCAGGGTGCCGTTCCAGTTGAAACTTCCTACCCGGAACTGGGAATTTCCGACTTCCGAGTTCAAATGGAACGCAGCATTACAGCCGAAACGTGTCATAGCCAATTTGCATAAAGTTAAACTATTTTTAACTTTGTTTAGTCGCTCTAATCGCTCAACTTTTGTAGCTCGTCGCTTCTGTCGCTTTATTCGCTCATGTCGCTCCTGTCCATTGAAAGTGAATGACTTGCGACGATTTTACAGCTTTGGCCGCTCTTGGTCTGATCGCACAGTAAGCCCTACTGTAGGAGTAGGTCGTCAAAAAAAGTGACACGGACGAATAGTAATATACTGCCATATGACAGCAATGGCAGCATAATTACATCATTTTCAGCTCTGATATTGGTATTGACCATGAGAAGCAGAAAGTTATCAGCAATCAGTATCGGTTGAAATTTTTCTTATGGTGAATTCCTGAAACGGATCCAAAGTGAAGAAGTTTGCGTCTGATCTGAAACTTAGTAGCACAGTAACCTCTTTTACAGCAGCTGCTAACTGGATCTTCACTCCTCTGAATCATTATTCCAGCTCAGACTCTGGTGAGAGGACAGGAACAGGACAGGACAGAAACTTGAGACGCTGCACCGGCGAGAGGAGGAGACTTGGTTTATTCATGCGGGAGCGAGAGCTGAAGGCAGCGGGAGTTCATGTGGGATGCGTGCGAAGGATGACAGCGTGATGGCTGGAGCGTGCTCAGGGGAGACCAGGCAGAGGAAGGGTGAATCATTTCATTCTTCGTACGGGGAAAACGGTGTTTGTGTCCGTGGGGACGGGAATGTGGGCCGCGTATTCAGCCGTGACAATGAGGACATTATTTGTTGGCCAGCAGTTCTGTTTGTGGTTTAAACATCGTGTTAGGCGACAAGTGTGAACTTGTTTAGAGAGCGGTTGAAGAGGTCCGGGGGGGGAATGTGCGCTCCTCCACTTCTGTCATACCAGATAGACATGACAAATGCTTCCATGAACTCTTTCACTCATATTTCTAGTGTGATTAGTGAAAGTAAAGAGAGAAACAAACTAAACAAGCAGATTAACTGTATTTCATATTTACAGTGTTCGTGTCGCCGCAGCATTTCTCAGCAGTTGAAGTAATTTATTACTTAAAGATGCTTTTGGGAGCAGTTTCAGACCTGTAACATCATCATGTCTCTGATGGTGTAAACAGAAACAACAAGTTTGTGTGCACAGATAGTTCAGTAAACAACCAGCAAGAGGAACTTGGTTTTGTTTACTGTGATGTTGTAATAGTGAGGTTTGTTTTCTGATATTGTTTTCTGTTTTCTGTAACGGTTGTTTATTGTGACGGTTGTTTACTTTGACGGTTGTTAACTTGGACGGTTGTTTTCTGTGACGGTTGTTTACTTTGACGATTGTTTATTGTGACAGTAGTTTACTGTAACTGTTGTTTACTTTGACGTTTTCTATGACGGTTGATTTCTGTGACGGTTGTTTACTTTGACGGTTGTTTTCTGTGACGGTTGTTTACTTTGACGATTGTTTTCTGTGACGTTTGTTTTCTGACGGTTGTTTACTGTGACGTTTGTTTTCTGACGGTTGTTTACTTTGTTGTTTTCTGTGACGGTTGTTTACTTTGACGATTTCTATGACGGTTGATTTCTGTGACTGTTGTTTTCTCTAACGATTGTTTACTTTGACAGTTGTTTACTGTAAAGGTTGTTTACTGTGACGGTTGTTTACTGTGAAGGTTGTTTTCTGTTACGGTTGTTTACTGTGACGGTTGATTTCTGTGACGGTTGTTTTCTCTAACGCTTGTTTACTGTGACGGTTGTTTACTGTGACGGTTATTTTCTGTGACAGTTGTTTACTGTAAAGGTTGTTTACTGTGACGGTTGTTTTCTCTAACGGTTGTTTACTGTGATAGTTGATTTCTGTTATGGTTGTTTACTGCGACGGTTGTTTTCTGTGACAGTTGTTTTCTGTGACGGTTGAATTCATTAACGGTTGTTTACTGTGACGGTTGTTTTCTCTAACGGTTGTTTACTGTGACGGTTGTTTTCTGTGACGGTTGTTTACTGTAAAGGTTGTTTACTGTGACGGTTGTTTTCTGTGACGGTTGTTTTCTGTGACGGTTGAATTCATTAACGGTTGTTTACTGTGACGGTTGTTTTCTGTGACGGTTGATTTCTGTGACGTTTTCTGTGACAGTTGTTTACTGTAAAGGTTGTTTACTGTGACGGTTGTTTACTGTGACGGTTGTTTTCTGTGACAGTTGTTTTCTGTGACAGTTGTTTTCTGTAACGGTTGTTTACTGTGACGGTTGTTTACTGTAAAGGTTGTTTACTGTGACGGTTGTTTACCGTAGACGGTTGTTTACTGTGACGGTTGTTTACTGTGATGGTTGTTTACTGTGATGGTTGTTTCCTGTGACACCGTGGCCCCCCCGGCACCAGCTTGTGTCTCAGTAGGGTCGTCTGTCATGCCTCCCCCGGACCTGTGACCCGTCTGGGAATGCTGACACAGATCAGACATCATCTTAAATGGAAGTCACATCAGACCACAGCTCAGCTGCTGCTGCTGATCAGTGAAATGATTCGGCTCTGTCCTCCTCACGTAATCAGCAAACTAGTTTTTAGTTTGAAGTTATTTATCTGAAACAGCTCTGTTAAAGTGCACCGATCAGCTGGCCTCGGTTACAGTCGTCTCCTGCGGGAGAGCAGCGTAACGTTGGCCTGTCAGCACCATCAGTCACGTCTCAGGGTTTGATGGGGATGATACGCAGCGGTGCTGGAGAGGAGTCAGCAGGTATCACAAGCCGGCCAGAATGTGACGTCAGCAGTTCTGCTGCGAGGCTGAAGAGATGTTAGATATGACATTTCACAATGCCGACAATGTGCTGGTGATTTGGTTAAACATTCACTATCTAATTAATAAAACGAGGACGAGTGAATCAGGCTGAGCACACAGATGTAGGATCACCGGGTAAATAGTTACGGCTGTAAATTAAGCATTGGAGTCTTTATGAAGTAATTCCTGACTGAATGTTTACCTGAGTTGATCCTGCTGGATGAAATGAACAGATCAAAGTTCTGGTAGCGGCCCATCCCTTATCCTCAGGAAGAGCCAGCTGCCTACTCAGTACGCTGCACGCACAGCGAAGCAGAGAACAATAGCAACAAAAGCCCACTGGACCAACATGTCCTCCTCCCTAAGTTCCTTCTTTCATCTGTACGAGCTGTTCTCACTTTTACTTAGTGATGCACCATGTGAAAAAGTTCTACCGATACCATAACCGATAACTTTCTGCTTCTCATGGTAGATACCGATGCTAAAGCTGAAAATAATATAATATTCATTCCTTGAGCAAAGTTAGAAAAAAAACTTCTGCTGCAGATCCAGCAGTTGCTGATGACGTCATGATGTTGCTCGGTGGGCGTGGCCTAATGTCCCCATGCCCCATGGATTAAAAAAACAAACAAACAAAAGAAAACAGCATTCACCACCAACCATCATCTGTTATATATCGGTTAATTATGCTGATAACTGTTTTATTTAGTGTGATGTTTCTGTATTTCCTCATTTCAGGAGTCTTTTCAGACGTGGCGCCGGGTGGAAGCTAGACTTTCGGATAAATCTGGTGCATTTAGAAGGTTTTCTTTCATTTTTATCTGCCCTGTCGCTATTAAATAAGAAAAAAAATAATCTAAAAATATCTGGCCAATATCACTGTTCAGTTTTAAATCCAATATTGGCGGATACCTTTATCGAGCTGATAAAAATTTACATCACTACTTTTATTCAAACTTTAATGGTTTGGATGCTGTAAGATATCCTGCAATGCTAGAAATGCACCGATGTGGGTATCGGATCGATTCATCTGGGTATCGGATCGATTCATCCAGGTATCGGATCGGTGCATCCGGGTATTTTATCGGTGCATCTAAGAATCAGATTGGTGCCTCTAAGTATCAGATCGGTGCATCCTGGTATCAGGTAAATTCATCCGGGTATCAGATCAGTGCATTCGGGTATCGGATCGGTGCATCCAGGTATCGGATTGGGGCATTCGGGTATCAGATAGATTCATCCGTGTATCAGATCAGTGCATTCGGGTATCGGATCGGTGCATCCAGGTATCGGATTGGGGCATTCGGGTATCAGATAGATTCATCCGTGTATCAGATCGGTGCATTCCGGTATCGTATCGGTGCAATCGGGTATCGGATCGGTGCGGTTGGGTATTGTATCGGTGCATGCGGATATCGTATCGATGCATCCGGGTATTGGATCGGAGCACTCGGGTATCAGATAGATTCATCCATGTATCAGATCAGTGCATTTGGGTATCGTATCGGGGCACTCTGGTATCGGATAGATTCATCCGGGTATCGTATTGGTGCATCTTGGTATCGGATCAGAGCACACGGGTATCGGAAAGATTCATCCGGGTATCAGATCAGTGCATTCGTGTATCGTATCGGTGCATCTGGTATCGGAGCTGAGCATTTGGGTATCGGTTCGGTGCATCCAGGTATCGGATTGGGTATCGGAGTATTCGGGTCTCAGAAAGATTCATCCAGGTGTCAGATCGGTGCATTCGGGTATCGGACTGGTGCATCCAGGTATCGTATCGGTCTAGTCATCTCTAGTCATGAAACAGGTTGGTTTATTTCCAGGATCATTGGCTGTTTCCCACATCCTTCATCGTGTCCCTCTACGTTTGCTCTTTTCTCCAGACTGCACTAGTTTCCATCTCCAGCCCAGACCTGAAGATGAGGATGAGGATGAGGACGAAACTCCCATGAACTCCTTCGGTTTTGCCGTTCAGGGCCTCCCTCTGGCCTTCGCCTCCATGGGCCAGGCTGTCGCCTCAGACGTGCGCTTCCACCCAAGATGGCGTGCAATCACCGTGGCGACCCTGCTGGCCTTAGTGCTCATGTTATATCTGCACCGCACCGCAGGAGACGGAGACAGAACAAGCTACTACCAGAGCGGGGACGCCGGCGAGGACGAAGACGCCGTCAGGATGAAGACCAGACGGGCTGCACCGAGAAAGGAGAAACTTTACAACCACACGTACCCGTTAAGTCCACCGGAGAGGACGCCGTTCGGCACTCGCTACCGTATCGGCGTGATTGCAGACCTGGACACGGCGTCTCGGAGCTCCAAGGATCAGACCTGGTTCAGCTACATGAGGAGAGGCTACCTGAGCGTGTCGGACGGCGCCGACCGGCTGGAGGTGGAATGGGACGCTGACGCCGTCGTGCTGGAGAGCCACCTGGCGGAGAAAGGACGAGGTACAGGAGTCCACGTAGCTGATAGCTGCAGCTTTAGCTGGCGTTACAATTACGGATGTCCGATATTCGCATTAAAAGTGACATCGGAAATCTAACGATATCCCACGAGATCTCATTCCAGTACTAAATCCTGCTATATCTTCCAAGTCACTGATATTCTTTTTAATATTAATGAGACATGTCCGATATCATCGTCTTATGGATATTATGGAATTATGGAGAACATCAGCATGAAAATGTTGTATCGGAAAATGTCAGTATAGTTTTTTTTTTTTTGTTTTTTTTTCCTCACTAACGAAATCTCACGAGATCTCATTCCAGTACTGAATCCTGCTATATCTTCCAAGTCACCGATATTCTTTTTAATATGGCATGAATATCAATGAGACATGGTCAGTATCGTCGTGCTATGGATATTTTTGGCCGATATCAGCAATAAAATGGGATATTGGAAAATGTCAATATAGTTTTTTTTTCACTGACGAAATCTCGCGAGATCTTGTTCCAGTACTAAATCTTGCTATATCTTTTTCCAAGTCACTGTTATTCTTTTTAATATGACATTAATATCAATGACATGTCCGATATCATCATCTTACGGATATTATTATGATATTATGTATAATACTCGTATTTAAAATGTGATATCGGAAAATGTTGGTATCGACTTTTTTGTACCAATATTTTGCTAATGAAATCTTATGAGATCTCATTCCGCTATGAAATCTCACGAGATCTCATTCCGCTACGAAACCTCGCGAGATCTCGTTTCACTACTAAATCTTGCAATATCTTTTTCCAAGTCACCGTAATTCTTTTTAATATGGCATGAATAGTAATGAGAGATGTCCGATATTATTGTCCTATGGATATTATTGGCCAATATCGGCATTAAAATGTGATACCAGAAAATATCGGTTTTTATTTGAACCAACATTTTAACTCACAACCTCTTGTTCTGTTATGAAATCTGGTGAGATCTTGTTCCATCAGAGTTGGTCCAGCATGTTTTAAAGTCCCTGTTATCCTGGAAGGCTGATACTTGAGTCAGAAGTTACACTGTGGACCTTTAAAGGCGTTTTAAAGTAAGAATTGACCAATACATTGGCCATTCGATATGTTAGGCTGATATTTGCATTTTTTTGCATTGACCGATATGTCGGTTGTGTTGGCCGATACCCCCACTCAGCATATTTTACAGACTTTTTATATGCATATATTAGGAATGTCCAATATCAACAGATATTGGCAATAAAATGTGATATCAGAAAATAGCTCTATCTGTTTTTTCGGACCGATATTTTTTACCAACGAAATCTGGTGCAGCATGTCTAAAAGTCCCTGATATCCCGGAAGAACTTCATATCCCAGCATTCCGTTCAGAGTCATGTGACTACGGTGCAGCTGCTGCTGCTACAGACTGACTTGCTTTGAAGCTGCTTATAATTAAAGGTGGGAAAAAATATACATACACTGAAATATTGTGATATTTTCATATGCTGATATATCAATATTTAAAAACGCAGTATCGATCTATTTTACTAACGAACTCTCACGAGATTTTGTTGGTAAAACGAATCGATATTGCATTTTCCAATATCAATTTGAAATTGATATTTTTTTCCCGCCCCTACTTATGTCTGGTTTTAAGTCGTTGGTTAAGTTACCAAGTTGTTGGAAACATTAGAATTAGCCACATGTTGGCTAATACCTGCTAGTATCTGATATATGGTAGTGTCTAATACCTGCTAGTATCTGATATATGGTAGTATCTAATACCTGCTAGTATCTGATACATGGTAGTATCTAATACCTGCTAGTATCTGATATAATATATCAGATACTAGCAGGTATTAGATACTCCCATATTATGGTAGTATCTAATACCTGCAAGTATCTGATATATTGTAGTATCTAATACCTGCTAGTATCTGATATATGGTAGTATCTAATACCTGCTAGTATCTGATACATGGTAGTATCTAATACCTGCTAGTATCTGATATATGGTAGTATCTAATACCTGCAAGTATCTGATATATGGTAGTATCTAATACCTGCTAGTATCTGATATATGGTAGTATCTAATACCTGCTAGTATCTGATACATGGTAGTATCTAATACCTGCTAGTATCTGATATATGGTAGTGTCTAATACCTGCTAGTATCTGATACATGGTAGTATCTAATACCTGCTAGTATCTAATACCTGCTAGTATCTGATACATGGTAGTATCTAATCCTGCTTATCTGATACATGGTAGTATCTAATACCTGCTAGTATCTGATATATGGTAGTATCTAATACCTGCAAGTATCTGATATATTGTAGTATCTAATACCTGCTAGTATCTGATATATGGTAGTATCTAATACCTGCTAGTATCTGATATATGGTAGTATCTGATACCTGCTAGTATCTGATATATGGTAGTATCTAATACCTGCTAGTATCTGATATATGGTAGTATTTAATACCTGCTAGTATCTGATATATGCTAGTATCTAATACCTGCTAGTATCTGATATATGGTAGTATCTAATACCTGCTAGTATCTGATACATGGTAGTATCTAATACCTGCTAGTATTTGATACATGGTAGTATCTAATACCTGCTAGTATCTGATATATGGTAGTATCTAATACCTGCTAGTATCTGATATATGGTAGTGTCTAATACCTGCTAGTATCTGATATATGGTAGTATCTAATACCTGCTAGTATCTGATATCTGGCAGCCAGATATCCAACATGAACTCCTCTGGCTGAGTTAAGGAGATTTTGGGATCTTTGCTCTCGGAGCAGAATATAGTTGTATCTCTCAGAATATGAGAGATACAACCTCACAGTTGTCTGCAGAGATTGGTATCGGTTATCAGAAATTAAGAGTTGGACAATATCAGTATATCAGATATCGGTTAAAAAAAAGCCAATCCCTAGTTGTAATGCTGGGGTTAACTGTGCTGCAGGGATGGAGCTGTCGGATCTGGCCGTGTTCAACGGGCACCTGTACAGCGTTGACGACCGCACAGGTGTGGTATACCGGATCGAAGGAAGCCGGGCCGTCCCCTGGGTCATATTACCTGATGGCGATGGCTCAGTCTCGAAAGGTCAGTCTCCGAGCTTTTGAGTGCTTCATGAATTAAAAAAAACGTAGTGATGCATAATATTATCCTGCTGATATCGGCTTTAAAACTGAATATCATTATCAACCCAGTGTCAACCCAATATCGGCCGATTTATTATTATTTGTTTATTTGGTAGGAACAGAGCATATAAAAACAAAGAAAAACTTTAAGATACACCAGATTTAGCCAAAGGCTAAAAAAAAACAGGTGCTATTTGGTGGTGAATCCATTGAATGCTTTATTTTTCGTTTGTTTTTTTGTTATTCTAAATCCATGGGGTAGGGCTAGTAAAAAAATATTGATACACTGAAATATCGAGATATTTTCATATGCTGATATCATATTGATATTTAAAAATGCGGTATTGATCTATTTTACGAACAAAATCTTGGGAGATTTCGTCGTTCTGGAAATGTCGGGTTTTCGTGAAATGTTGTGAGATTTCATTAGTAAAATAGATCAATAATTTAAAAAATAATATATCAATATGAAATGTGCATATGAAAATATTGCGATATTTCAGTGTATCGATATTTTTTCCCAGCGCTACCGTGGGACATGGGAACAGCATTAGGCCACGCCCACCGTGCAACATCATGTTATCGCTTGCAACCACTGGATCTGCAACAGAAGGATTTTTGTAATGTTGCACCTAAATGAATATTACATCATTTACAGCTTTACTATCAATATTGGCCATGAGAGGCAGAAAATTATCGGTTGTTGGTATCAAATGAAATTTTTCATATCGTGCATCACAATTTAAATACAAACTTTGATGGTTCAGTATTTCTGTACATCTCAGAGGTGAGAAACAAGGATTGCTGCGTAACATGTCGGGTTTCGCTGCCAGTCTAAGGAGGCTTGTCCTCGTCCGTTTTCATGCTGATGTTCAGGGTTCAAGGCGGAGTGGCTGGCGGTGAAGGACGAGCACCTGTATGTTGGAGGCCTGGGGAAGGAGTGGACCACCACCTCCGGTGAAGTCGTCAACAACAATCCAGAGTGGGTGAAGGTTGTCGGCTACAGCGGCGACGTGGAGCATGAAAACTGGGTGCCCCACTACAACACCCTGCGGAGTGCCGCAGGGATCAAACCGCCAGGTACTTGCCATCTCCTCCACGTAACAGTGTCTGTGCTTTTTCACTTTTAATTAGTCATGCACAATATTATCGGCCCCATATTGGTATTAGCTGATATTGCTTTTAAAGCAGAATATTGATATTGAGCCAATATTGACCTAATATCGGTCGATATTTAAAAAAAAAAAAATTTTTCATTTGATAGAGACAGGGCGCATAAAAACAAAGAAACTTCTAAAAATGCCAGATTTATCCAGAAGTCTAGTTTCCATCTGGTGTCTCTAGCCAGGTCTGAAAAGGCTCCTGAGATGAGGAAATACAGAAATATCACATTGTAAATAAAACAATTATCAGTATAATTAATCGATATATAATAATATAATACAGGATTCCCACTCTTTTCTAGAAGTTGTTTTTTAGGACATTTTCAGAACTTTTCCAGCTGCAGCGACGAAGCGGAGACAAAGCTGAGACGAAACGGTGACAAAATGGCAACAAAGCAAAGATGAAGCGGTGACGAAACGGTGACGAAACGGTGATGAATCTGCGACGAAGCTGTGACAGAACTGTGACAAAGCCGCAACGAAACTGCAACGAAACTGCAACAAAACTATGACAGCACTGTAACGAAACTGTATCGAAAACGCAACGAAGCTGCAACGAAGCTGCGACGAAACAACAGAGCTGCGATGAAACTAATACGCGACTGCAAAGAAATTATGACCGAGCTGCGACAAAGCTGCGACAAAGCTTCGACGAAGCGGTGACGAAATGGCGACAAAGCTGTGACGGAACTGTAACGAAACCGCAACGAAACTGTAACGAAGCTGCGACGAAAGGACAACAGAGCTGCAATGAAACTGTGACAAAATGACGACGGAGCTGCGACAAAGCTGCAAAAAACGTCGACAGGGCCGCAACGAAACTGCGACGGAACTGCGACAAACTGTGTCGAAGCGGCAACAAAGCTGCGACAAATCGACTACAGAGCTGCAACGAAGTGACAACGAAACTGCGATAAAACGGCGGCGACGAAACTGTGGCGACAAAGCTGCAACGACGCGACGACAGAGCTGCAACGAAACTGCGATAAAACTGCGATAAATCTGCAACGAAGCTGCGACGCAGTGGTGAAGAGGCGGTTGCAGAGCAGAGAGAAGAAAAAAAATTTCCCAGGACATTTTCTCATTTTCCATGTGTTTTCCATGACTGGAAAACTGTTTAATCATTTTCCAGCCTTTCCAGGACACGTGGGAACCCTGTAATAATGCTGATTATTTTATATTGATGACTGGTTGTTGCGATTACTATTAACACTATTATTATTATTATTACTGGTGTTATTGATGGTATTATCAGTATTCCCTGGTATTGTGTGGTGAACAGGTTGGATTAAATAAGTGTCGGCTTCTTTGCCCTCTTTCTGAAAAAAGGACTTTTCTTCTTCAGTGGTATTTTTCTCCTTTTGTTTCTCATGTTTTTAATTGTTTTCTTCAGATAAAATCAAACTTAACTTAAATCCCAGTTAAATGTCACAGCTGGGAAATGAAATGTGTGAAAAGTGGGCGCATCCATCCTAACCGACCTTCCCGGTCCTGCAGGCTACCTCATCCACGAGTCTGCGGCCTGGAGCGCGCGCCTCCAGCGCTGGTTCTTCCTGCCTCGCCGCGCGAGCCACGAGCGCTACGAGGAGACGGCAGACGAGCGTCGAGCTACCAACCTGCTGCTGTCGTGTCCCGCGGACTTCAGCCACGTGAGGACGCGGCGCGTGGGACCCCTCCACCCCGCCCGCGGCTTCTCCTCCTTCAAATTCGTCCCGGACACGAACGAGCAGATCGTCCTGGCGCTGAAGTCGGAGGAGGACGCGGGCCGGGTCGCCTCCTACATCACCGCCTTCACGCTGGACGGCCGCGTGCTGATGCCGGAGACCAAGATCGGAGACGTGAAGTACGAGGGGCTGGAGTTCATCTGAGGGAGGGGGGGCAGCTGCTACTGAACTCATGACCAAAGATTTTACGTTTCATAATGAAAGTGTGACGCAGACCTCGGTCCTCACAGGACCACGTCCACGACTCTAACTGCAACATATCAACGTTTTCTCTGCTTTTAAACTCCAGCTGCCTGGAAACACAGACACTAACAGTCCCGGTTTTACACAGCTGGGACACTAAAATGTAGGGATGCACGATATAATCGCCCCCCTATTGGTATCGGCCTATATCGGCCTTAAAACTGAATCTAGAAAAAACATTTTTTTACAGACTTGAAAACTAAAATCTCAGTTTCAGCGTTTGACATCGGTGTTTCTGAAGGCTTGAATTATGTCAGATGCATTTTAGTAGGGATGCACGATATTGGAATTTTGGCCTATATACGATATGCCAATATTTCAAAACTAATGTGACCGATAACCGACATCGATACCAATAATAAAGCTGAAAAGAATAAGCAGTCATTTAAAATAGCAGTTTTGTTATCCGTTTCGAACAGTTTGAAAAATAGGGGTGGGATAAAATATCGATACACTGAAATATCGCAATATTTTCATATGCTGATATCGCATTGACATTTAAAAACGCAGTATCATTCTATTTTATTAACAAAATCTCGCAATATTTCACCATTCTGTTATGAAATCTTGCAAGAATTCACAAAAATTTTGCGATATTTTTGTATGCCAATATCATTGACATTTAATAACGCAGTATTGATCTATTTTACTTTGTAAATCTCGCGAGAATTCACGAAATATCGGTAAAGAAGGGAAAGGATTGAAAAAACCTTAAATGAAAATATTGCAATATTTCAGTGTGTCAATTTTTTTCCCACCCCCTATTTTTTGAAGTGTCAGAAACGGAAAACAAAACTGCTTTTTGCAGCGACTGTTTATTTTTTTCAGCTTTAATTAGGGTATCAATATCGGTTATCGGCCACAAGTTTTAAAATATCAGCATATCGGATATATGCCAAAATTCTAATATCGTGCATCCCTGCGAAAATGCATCTGAAATAATTCCAGCCTTCAGAAACACTGACGTCAAACGTTGAAACTGAGATTATAGTTTTAATTCTTCCTGTCATGATGAGCCAGATGTTGTCGATCCCTCTTCAGCTCAAAGGATGCAGCTTTCGTTCATTTAGACTGGTTATAATATGAGGAAAATACAAATTTTGGTTTGTTTGAACACTTCGTCCCACAAACAACTGCAACAGAAAAGGAGTTGTCATAATAAACCTTCCTTCATCCTTGCAGGGGGCAAATTTACCGGGTTAGTGGATGTGGTGATAAACTGAAGCCATGAAATCATTTTCATGCAACACCTGCTGCTGAACATCAGCAGATTTTATCCTGACATACAGTGATTCCTTCTTATTCTCAAAGACTGATGTGGGCTTAACCATAAAGATGTTTTACCAGCTAGTTTTTTATTTGATCATATTTAATTTATCTGCCTGAGCTTCTCCAGTTAACTAAACTGGGCGTGACGAGTTGTCGGCTTTCCCAAAGATTTAAAATTCATTCCCGACCTGATTTATATGAAACATGACGGATCGACTCAAGATGAGCATTCACAGAAAATTCATTTTTATTTTAAAACCTGTTTTGTCATTTGATTTGTTGCTTCAGCACCATTTCCAGCTCAACAGGTGGATCCGTACCAGGTGACGCTCCGTGCTGCTTCCAGCTTCTTTAAAAAGTTGTAACTCAGAGGCTGTCCTAACGACTACGATGTGAACCAGAGGTTGTCGTAGCGACCACGACGTAAACCAGAAACTGATGTAGTGACCATGAAGTAAACGATGGCCTCTTGTTTACGTTGGCCATTGTGGTCGCTCTGGTTGTCGTAGCGACAACGATGTAAACCAGAGGCTGTCGTAGCGACTGCGACTTAAACCAGAGACTGTCGTAGCGACCGTGACACACTACAAGAGGTTTTCGTAGCGACCTCGATGTAAACGATGGCCTCTGGTTTACAAGATGGTGGCTCTGGTTGTCGTAGCAACCATGACGTAAACCGGAGGCCGTCGTAGAGACCACGACGTACACCAGAGACCATCTTAGTAACCACGACGTAAACCAGATTGTCGTAGCGACCATGACGTAAACCAGAGACTGTTGTAGCGACCATGACGTAAACCAGAGGCCATCGTAATAACCAGGACATAAACTAGAGGCCTTCGTAACGACCATGACAGAAACCAGAGACTGTCGTAGCGACCACGACGTAAACCAGAGGTTTTCGTAGCGACCTCGGCATAAACGATGGCCTCTGGTTTACATTATGCTCACTCTGGTTGTTGTAGCTACGACGATGTAAACCAGAGGCCGTCGTAGAGATCACAACGTACACCAGATTGTCGTATCGACCACAACGTAAACCAGAGACCGGCGTAACGACCACAAAGTAAACCAATGTTTGTCATAGCAACCACGACGTAAACCAGAGACTGACGTAGCGACCACGACGTAAAGCAGAAGTTGTCGTAGCGACCACGGTGTAAACCAGAGACTGTCGTAGCGACCACGACGTAAAGCAGAAGTTGTCGTAGCGACCACGGTGTAAACCAGAGACTGTCGTAGCGACCACGACGTAAAGCAGAAGTTGTCGTAGCGACCGCGGTGTAAACCAGAGACTGTCGTAGCGACCAGGACGTAAAGCAGAAGTTGTCGTAGCGACCGCGGTGTAAACCAGAGACTGTCGTAGCGACCGCGACGTAAACCAGAGACTGTCGTAGCGACCGCGACATAAAACAGAGACTGTCGTAGTGATCACGGTGTAAACCAGAGGCCGGCGTAACGACTATGACGTAAACCAAAGTTTGTCATAGCGACCACAACGTAAACTAGAGACTGTCGTAGCGACAATGACGTAAAGCAGAGGCTGTCGTAACAACCACGACGTAAACTAGAGGCTGTCGTAGCGACAATGACGTAAACTAGAGATCCTCCAATGGCCTCTGATTTACGTCGGCCATCATGGTCCCTCTGGTTGTCGTAGCGACGACAGCGTAAACCACAAGTTGTCGTAGCAACGGTGACAGGTCTCGGTTCCTGCAGCCATCTGCGGGTGTCTCTCAGGGGAAGTAGGTGAAAATTCAGCGTTCAGACATGAATGTCGACTCGACTACTTGAAAATCTGACTGATGAAGAACGTCATCATCATCGTGTTAATGCAGCGGCCGCCGTCTGCACGCTTCACACTGAGCAGCCACATCATGAAACCCGGTGACGTGAATAAACCTCGTTACTCTGCGGGGAAACTTCAGGTCCCAGCATCATGCGGAGGTTAACCTGTCGCCGTCTCCGAGCTGCTCACGGTGCCGCCTGCTCCTGGCTGATCAGTTCCTCGTCTGCACTGAAACTACAAGCACACCGTTCCTCTCAGCAGGACCAACTCAAACAATGAATATTCCCTCAGCAACGGTTATTTAAATGAAGATTAACTATTAATATATTCCTTCTGTATCAATAAAAGTAATTCAAAATCACCTCTTTCTTTGACCCTCTCGTGTTTGAGTCAATCACTAAACACACTTGTATCAGATGAAGACAAATACATGCTATCAGAGTTTCATCGTGGTTGTTTAAAGCCACCGTATATAAAAAAATCGCTTCACATTGACTGCAGTCCTGCATATAAATGAGAATGATGCACGGGAATCAGTTTGTCGATTTTTAATGCAAAATTCAGGGATTATCACAGATTATCTGATTTGAATTGGTTTTTAACGCCTTAAACATGAGGAAAGTCAGTTCACAGGCTTGTTGCCATGACGACGAGCCCTTCAGGTAGACCTTCCACCAGCAGAGGTTTGAAGGAGCCCAGCTTGGAGAAGAAATCGAGCATCCTCCGATCGCTCTGCCTCAGCTCACAAAACACTCCTCTGGAGCCTGAAAGAAGACGGACAGGTGATGAAGATGAAGAAAAACACCTCTGATCAAAGTGTCTGTACTCACATCAGTAACTGTGTTTGTAAAAAAAAAAAAAAAAAAAAAAACACTTTACAGGGAATTGCCATTAAAGTGAGAATAAATAACAGTCTATTCAAATTAAGGGGCCTTGGAGAGCATGTTGCTTTGCAGTTTTTCTCTGGAGGAGTATAAATGTATGTGTGTGTGTGTGTGTATATATATACATATATATATATATATTTATATATAAAGATATTCACACTCACAAAGACTTAAGAGATATTTGGGGTTTTGTATGATGTCAGAATGAACCTAAAATCCACAACAACCTTTCCAGGTAAACTGAATTCAACTTTCTCTAAACTTTTTAATGCACATGTACATTGTTCAATGGTTAAATATCTCTTGCACATCATGTTCTCCAAAAACCAAAAGTTGAATATCCCTAACTTTTTGTGAGTAGTGTGTATATATATATACATATATATAAATATACACACACACACACATATATATATATAATTGGTATATATATATATATACACACGTGTGTATATATACATATATATATATACGTGTGTGTCAGTCGGTCATTTTCTGTGCCGCTTATCCATTTAGGGTCGCAGGGGTTGCTGGAGCCTATCACAGCTATTATCAGGCGAGAGGCGGGGTACACCCTGGACAGGTCGCCAGTCCGTCGCATTTTTATATATATATATATATATATATATATATATATATAAACATATACACACACACACAGTCTGGTTTTTTATCCCCGTGGGGTACATCCATTGACATAATGCATTCCCTAGCCCCTTACCCTAAACCTAACGCCCATAACGGATTGCCTAAACCTAACCCTTGTCCTAATCCTAACCAAAACCTAATTGTAACTTAATCTCTAAAACTTAATCTTGACCCTCAAAACGGGGTTTGGACCCATGGGGACCCGGAAAATGTCCTCACAAAGGCAAAACGTCCTCAGGGTGATGGTAAAATACGGAAAAAGGTCCCCATCATGTAGAATAAACGTGCCCCCACACACTCACACTCTCTCTCTTATGGAATGCTGCATGCATGAGGCTAAACAGCTCCCCCTTGTGGTCATGCTTTTGGCTAAACAGCTCCCCCTTGTGGTCATGCTTTTGGCTAAACAGCTCCCCCTTGTGGTCATGCTTTTGGCTAAACAGCTCCCCCTTGTGGTCATGCTTTTGGCTAAACAGCTCCCCCTTGTGGTCATGCTTTTGGCTAAGCAGCTCCCCCTTGTGGTCATGCTTTTGGCTAAACAGCTCCCCCTTGTGGTCATGCTTTTGGCTAAACAGCTCCCCCTTGTGGTCATGCTTTTGGCTAAACAGCTCCCCCTTGTGGTCATACTTTTGGCTGACCAACTCTCATTTGATGTTTCATCAGCTGTATAAGGACTTTACATTCAAAGATCTGGTCTCATTTGTCCAGAGTTCATCTCCTCATCTCTTGTCTTCTCCGTCCTCTTCCTTGTGGAGCCCAGGAGGAGGATGGATAAGAGAAGAGAGGAGGCTTCTGAAGATGAGGACATACAGGCTTAACCTTTATGAAGGACAGTCAAGCACCTGCAGGGCATGCTGCACTGCAAACGTACTCTGATACGAATCAGGGGCTGATGATGCAGCTGTAGCAACTTCATGTCTGACTGACTTTATTTAACCCCTGAAGTCCTGGCTGTGTTTTCAGGAGAAAAATTGCTGAGATTAAATGTGTGATGAGATGAGGAGCTTCCACTTACCGTTGCTCCTGATGACAGACAACAGCTGACCAATCATCCGCTTGACTGGAGATGGATCGACGACCCGGGGGAGGACTTGCACAGTGACCAGGGAGGGGAATTCCTCCAACAAAGAGTCACTTACTTTCCTCTGGAAGTAAAGAATACAGGTTAGGTCATGGTGGACGCCACCTCCAGAAACAGTCACACTGTCCATCATCTGCAGCTCGTCTTCAAACTGGGACAAGGAGACGCCAGCACATAACACGGTGCCGTCGCTTCACTGGCTTCCCGTTATTTTCAGGAATGGTTTAAAGATTCTTATAATTGTTTTTACGTCTTGTAATGAACTGTACCAACTTCTGCTGCTTATCCAGGGTCGGGTCGTGGGGGCAGCTGCCTGAGCAGGGGAGCCCAGACCCCCCTCTCCCCGGCCACATCCACCAGTTCATCCAGGGGATCCCGAGGCGTTCCCAGACCATCCGGGAGACGTAGTCCTTCCTGCGTGCTATGGGTCACCCCAGGGGTCATGTTCAGGATGAGACTTAGTCCCTCCAGCGTGTCTTCCCCAGGGTCTCGTCTGGGATGAGAGACAGTCCCTCTAGTGTGTCTTGGGTCTTCCCCTGGGTTTGTGCTGGATAGGATGTAGTTCCTCCAGCGTGTCCTGGGTCTTCCTCGGGGTCTCGTCCGGGATGAGACATAGTCCACTAAAGTGTCCGGGTGGCAGGTGCAGGTTGTACTGACACAAGGGACGCGGGCCGGGGGTGGGGGGTGGGGGGCGGGGGGCGGGGGGGGTTCACAACTATATTTGGGGTTTCCATCCTTTATTCAAAGTATAACTTACCAGCTTTCCCTCATCACGTTCTTATGTATCACGTAACGTCTTGTTTACCTTTTGTTGAAATTCGCCCGGACACTTTCGTGGACGGACCCCGGCAGCCGCAGATTCTACTGCCACACTTTGCAGGTGTATTTGGGTCATTAAATTAGTATAAAATAATTGCTTCTGGACAAGGGGCGGGGCTTGCCACTTCTACCACTCACTAAACATCTACGTATTTCAGTAAGACCCTGCCTCGGAATAGGAGCTAAAAAGGTTCCTACTGTCCGAAAGCGCCTATAGGGGATTATCACGCTTACCAGAAGTTCACGGATTTTGGCACTTCCTCTTCCGGGCCATGTTAACGACAGCCGTTCCTGCTCTGTTATACTGTTTAAATCGTATAAACTCCAAACGTACTTAAGTTTTCATTCTAGACTGAAATGATACTAAGGAAGAAGTGGATCAAAGCGATCGATTCGCCGCGGTGAAGGGCCGAACTTTATAATAAAACACACGTTTGTTTGTCGCCGGTGGGGCACAACACTGGCACTTCACAGCATGCTAGCATTAGCCAGCTAGCGTTTACTGACGTGCTTAACATTGTGTGTCTTAAAACACACAAACATCTGAAAATCGGGTCTGTACCCCCCCGTTTCCAGTGGAACAACTGGGGACTGCCAAGAAAGGAGACACTTTCAGATGCTTGTGTGTTTTCAGCCGCACAAAGTTAGGCACGTTATCGAGCTGGCTAATGCTAACCTGCTAACAGTAGTCCGCCAGCTACTACTCTGTTAAACTTTGTAAATCGGATAAACGCCAATGCCAAGTTTTCATTCCAGACTGAAGTGATGCTAAGGAAGAAGTGGATTAAAACGACCGATTCGCCGCGGTGAAGGACCGAACTTTATAATAAAACGACACACGTTTGTTTGTAGCCGGCAGTCTGCACAGTCGTGTTGGCAGGCTAGCATTAGCCAGCTCGATGACGTGCCTCACTTTGTGCGGCTGAAAACACACAAGCATCTGAAAGCGTCTCCTTTTTTTGGCAGTCCCCAGTTGTTTCACTGGAAACGGGGGGGTACAGACCCAGTTTTCAGACGCTTGTATGTTTTCACAAGCGAAAAGTTGGTAACGTCAGCTAACGCAAGCTTGCTAACGCTAGCTGTAGTGTAGTCTGCATCATTGAAGTGCCGACTACAGACATACGTGCAACCTTGTTTTATTTTAAGTTTCGGTCCTTCACTCTGACAAATCGCTTTCATCCACTTCTTCCTTAGTGTCTCTTCAGTCAGGAATCCATGAAAACTTCGGTACGGCTGGCGATGTTTATTAGATGTACACAATGGAACAGAGCAGCAACATTGAGCCATTCCTGGCCCGGAAGAGGAAGCTTCAGATGTTTCAACTTCCGGAAACCGGAACGCGGAAGCGTGATAATCCCCTATTGTCCTTAATAATAGGTGGATCCGTTTATGTTGAGTCCGGTGAGTTTGAGGAAAACCTGCAGGGGCCCTCGTGGAACCGGACCGGGGACCCTGCTGGTCGGCCGACCAGAATCACCTGAATCTTGGCGGCGGCCGGTCTGCTGTCGGTCAGCGCCAGAGCGTAGCCGCACATCCCCGCCTCGTCCTCCACCACGAGCCCACACTGAGGAGAGGGGGGTCCTCACCTGCTGACAGCCTGCAACAGGTCCACAGCAGCGTTACCATGGCAACAACACCAGCAGCAGAAAAACCAGGACTCTGTCTCACCAATCGCTGATGAGCGGCGGCTGCTTCCTCGCAGTGGTCCCGCCCTCCTCTCGCTGCATCTCCTCACAGATCCTCTGTACCTCGGCCTGAGAAAGGAAGCTACCTCAGGTCAGGTCTGGAGTAATTTAAGCAACTGGCCCCCGCGTCAAAGTTCGCCCTAAAAACCTGCTTTATTCCCACACTAAAGGGCTCGGATAGTCTTAACGAGTGTCCAACACCATATTTGAACCAAAATATCTACATTACCTGGAGATCGCGATTTGTTTTGGTGTTCGTGTCCAAATTTTGGGACGTTAGAAATCAAACCTCGTTCCGAAATCGTGTGATAATTCACGTCCCCCATCGGTGTTTTGACGCGAGTTATCGCGCGATTTCTGATAAAGATTTGATTTCCAGCCTTCCAAGATCTGTACCCAGACATCAAAACAACTAGTGATCGGCAGGTAATGTAGATACTTTCTTTCACGTCTCCTCTCGTGTGATGTCGGACACTCGTTGAGACTATCTGAGCCCTTCAGTGTGGAAAAAAAAAGCAGGTTTTAAGGGTGAACTTAGACGCGGGGGCCAGTTGCCCCATACTTATCATTAGCTGGGCTGCTAGCTGCTGCTACGCTGCCTGCCGGATAAATACTGGAGCTATCTGGAAAACTCCTTTCTCCATCACTAACATATGAAAGGACAGATAAAAACAGACTCCAAGTTCAAAAAAAGAGAAATTCCCCTTTAAACCAGCAGGTGAGCCGGACTGTGACGATCCTCACCTTGTCTTGGCTGCAGTAGGGACGTATGCAGTAAACCGCCGTCATGGGGGGGTGTCTGAACAGGTCCCTGTTGCCGTGTCCGGGAAGCATCCTCTGCAAGGGACAGAGTCCATGAATCTACAGTCCCACACATCCAGGTGACACTATCGTGGCGGTCCGGCTACCTGGAACTCCCCTGAGAGACCGCCCCGGAAGCCCCAGGGTTCAGGATCGTCGTTCATCAGCTGGGCCGATGGTCGGCCCTGCCCCCCTGGGGAGACACAGACACGTCAACTGACTGCTCAGCCTCCTATCAACGTCCAGGTGGGACGCGCCTTCTCACCCAGCGTCTTGACGAAGGCCCGCGCCAGCCCCACGCCGCTCTTGATGTCGCAGATGTAGTTGTACAGGTCGTACAGGATGTTCCGGTTGGGGGCGTTGGACAGCCGGTTGAACATCTGCACCACGGCCTCGCACATCTTATCGAACTGCTGCGCTCTGGAGGACCACACTGCTGCCTGGAGAACGGGTTCCATGGTGAGAGAATATCCACACACACAAATATCGCCATGTTTGATGTTGTGATATCGTCTCGATAAAAGGCGCTGTATCAGAGATGATTGTAAGGAGGTAAGTTATGCTTTAAAATCTAGCTTTGTAGTTCTAGTTCTGTTACCACTTCCTCCGTTTGTCAGGACTGATACTACCTCCTCCATCTGTCAGGACAGATACTACCTCCTCCATCTGTCAGGACAGATACTACCTCCTCCATCTATCAGGACAGATACTACCTCCTCCATCTGTCAGGACAGATACTACCTCCTCCATCTGTCAGGACAGATACTACCTCCTCCGTCTGTCAGGACAGATACTACCTCCTCCGTCTGTCAGGACAGATACTACCTCCTCCGTCTGTCAGGACTGATACTACCTCCTCCGTCTGTCAGGACTGATACTACCTCCTCCGTCTGTCAGGACTGATACTACCTCCTCCGTCTGTCAGGACTGATACTACCTCCTCCGTCTGTCAGGACTGATACTACCTCCTCCGTCTGTCAGGACTGATACTACCTCCTCCGTCTGTCAGGACTGATACTACCTCCTCCGTCTGTCAGGACTGATACTACCTCCTCCGTCTGTCAGGACTGATACTACCTCCTCCGTCTGTCAGGACGGATACTACCTCCTCCGTCTGTCAGGACTGATACTACCTCCTTCGTCTGTCAGGACTGATACTACTTCCTTCGTCTGTCAGGACTGATACTACCTCCTTCGTCTGTCAGGACGGATACTACCTCCTTCGTCTGTCAGGACGGATACTACCTCCTTCGTCTGTCAGGACGGATACTACCTCCTTCGTCTGTCAGGACGGATACTACCTCCTTCGTCTGTCAGGACGGATACTACCTCCTTCGTCTGTCAGGACTGATACTACCTCCTTCATCTGTCAGGACTGATACTACTTCCTTCGTCTGTCAGGACGGATACTACCTCCTTCGTCTGTCAGGACGGATACTACCTCCTCCATCTGTCAGGACTGATACTACCTCCTTCGTCTGTCAGGACGGATACTACCTCCTCCGTCTGTCAGGACTGATACTATCTCCTCCGTCTGTCAGGACTGATACTACCTCCTTCGTCTGTCAGGACTGATACTACCTCCTCCGTCTGTCAGGACAGATACTACCTCCTCCGTCTGTCAGGACGGATACTACCTCCTCCGTCTGTCAGGACGGATACTACCTCCTTCGTCTGTCAGGACTGATACTACTTCCTTCGTCTGTCAGGACTGATACTACCTCCTTCGTCTGTCAGGACTGATACTACCTCCTTCGTCTGTCAGGACAGATACTACCTCCTCCGTCTGTCAGGACTGATACTACCTCCTTCGTCTGTCAGGACGGATACTACCTCCTCCGTCTGTCAGGACTGATACTACCTCCTTCGTCTGTCAGGACTGATACTACCTCCTCCGTCTGTCAGGACAGATACTACCTCCTCCGTCTGTCAGGACGGATACTACCTCCTCCGTCTGTCAGGACGGATACTACCTCCTCCGTCTGTCAGGACTGATGCTACCTCCTCCGTCTGTCAGGACTGATGCTACCTCCTCCGTCTGTCAGGACTGATGCTACCCTCCTCCGTCTGTCAGGACGGATACTACCTCCTCCGTCTGTCAGGACGGATACTACCTCCTCCATCTGTCAGGACGGATACTACCTCCTCTGTCTGTCAGGACGGATACTACCTCCTCCGTCTGTCAGGACGGATACTACCTCCTCCGTCTGTCAGGACGGATACTACCTCCTCTGTCTGCGCAGTGGCGGCGCTGCTGTTGTTTTTGAGCCAGTCCAGCTCCCGTAGCATGGTCTGAGCCGTGCTGCCGTGCTCGTAGGGCAGGTAGAAGAGGTCCGCCAGCAGCTTCAGGTCGTCCAGGGTCAGAGGCTCCGCCGTGTACAACGGGTTCTCCCCAGGACCAGGAACAAAGGTCAGGTCCGTCTGCATGGGCTCAGAGGACTCTTTCCGGAGACCAGCCGGCTGAGAAGAGCCTGAAACAGAATAATTTAATTTCTCCTTCCTTTTTCTGCCTTCTGACATCATCCGACGGCCTTGGTGGGACTCTACCTCCAGGCTGATCCGGGCTCATGAACTCCTGCAGCCAGTCAGAGAGGGCCAGGACCAGGGCCTTCTGGGGGCTGTAGCAGACCTGCTCCTCATCGCCTGGATCAGAGACGGAGAGAGAAGCCTGATTTCAGATCTACAAGACAACGGGGCAGCTCGGATCTGGATTTCCCTGATCCAGGTTTAAGCTGAAACTCCAACGTGGTGTCGGAAAGGATCACCTTGGTGACAAGGTATCTACATACCAAATATCAGCTTCTCTCATCCAGATAATGACAGATTCAGATTATTATGGGATGGATGATAATTTGCTTGTTTATGCATTAATGACTTAAAAATAGTGTCTTTATTCCAGAGAATAATCTCTTTGCATAAATCCGTTAATATGACAGCTCTATTAAAAAGTATCAGTATCGCCGATACTAGCCCTTTATTTACTTGATATTAGATTGATACCAAATCTTACAGTATCACACACTCCTACCTGGAAGGATAAATCTGGCATATTAAACCTCATGTTAATAATATTCATTACCGTCCCATTTAAACAAAATGAACATAAATTAAATAAGCGTGGACCGTTTCTAAGCACCATCCTGAAACCATCTTAGTTTTCTGGCTGTGAAACATCTTGATGACATCACAGCTTGATAAAACCAGATCTCAGGTGGGGCTGCTGTTTCATGATTTTATTGTTTACCATCATAACTGTAAAAGAAGGAGGGGCGGGCAGCGGAGAGTCCACTTCATGCAGTAAAACCATCAGTGGGTTAATTCAGGTCAAGCAACACTGAAGTTAAACTAAGGTGTGTCTAACTTGGCTTTTTATTGAGGAAGTATTTTAAATTCATCGAAAGGGCAGGTTTAAGGGCATCATCAGAGCTGGGAAAGTCCATAAATCATCATTATATGCTGACAATCTCCTTTTATATATAGCTAATCCAGCTGCGTCTCCTCTTGTAAATTAGATTTTTTTTAAATTGAATCTTACCCAGGCTACAAACTTAGTCTCCACAAAAGCAAACTTTTCCCTGTCAGCTCACCGGCCGAAAACAACCCCAGTTTTTCCTTTTAAATCTGCTGGGGATGGGTTTTAGTATTTGGGAGTGCACGCTGTAAATTCAATCGATCAACTTTTCTCCTAAACTTTCTCTCCTCTGCTTGAGAAGTGTAAAGTACACTGAAAAAACTCAAATCTTAGCAAGTATATTTTTCTCTTTCTAGTCAAAATATCTCATCACACTCAAAATAAGACAAAATTTCCTTAAAAGAAACATTTATTATTTCATTTGGTACACTTCTATTGTAATAGTTCGTGTTGTTATTACGATCTCGGTAAACAGTTTATAACAGCTGTGGGACTTTTTAAACATGGCGGGACAGAAGAAGCAGAGATCATGCAAGGGGCGGGGCTTGCCAGTTCTACCAATCACCAAACATCTACATATTTCAGTTCCTATGGAACCCTGAAAAGATCCTGCCTCGGAGTCGGAGCTAGAAAGCTTCTAGGACCTGAGGGCCGTAGTTCGTAGTTCCTGTGTGTCCGAATGCGCCAAAAAACAACCTGGTTCCCGAAAAGGTTCTAGGACCTCCAGAAGGTTCCTACAGTCTGAAAGCGCCTCGTTTCCTGGCTGTAACTGCTTCCCTGGATTAAATCTGGATCTTGGGAGTTAATTATTGCCATTTTTGTAATAACGTTTTCTTGTCTCTGCAGATAAAGTCTCCTGGTAAATCCACATCCCGACCTGTGCATATTTTAAAATTTCTTCACATTTCTTCAAATCACTTAAAGCAACCTTTACCGATCTTGCATTTCAGAAAGCACAGCAAGATTATTTGAATATTAACAGTCCCGCCTCACTCCTAAGACACACCCCTTCATTCCCTCCACCTCCCAATGCAGAATCAAAGGTCTGACAGGCAGGTCCGTTGGACAATCCTAGAGGTGCACCCCACTTCAAGGATTGGTTGGAGTTTTCATTGAATATTTAGAGATTGGAATAATATTTTATTTTGATTAATGGTGGGTCTGTCTTGTATTTCAGAGTTCCATGACCTCATTCATAGCATTTTACCCTGTTAGAAAAATAGTGTAAGAATGCAACATCGGTAAAGGTTGCTTTAAGGAACTGGGTCTCGAAGACAAACTCGTGTAGACATTTAATTAGCATGGCGGAGACCCCCCCAAAAACGCAACATCGACTTTCTTCCATTCACCGTACGGCACTGTTGCGTTGCTATCTGTGAAACTGCTTCCAATAAAGCAGGGACCCCACTCTTTTCTAGAGGGTTTTTTCCAGGACTTTTCCAGCTGCTGCAACAAAACGGAGACAAAGCAGAGACGAAACAGAGACAAAGCAGAGACAAAACAGAGACTAACCAGAGACGGAACGGAGACAAAACGGTGACGAAACGTAAACGAAACGGCGAGGAAAAATGATTTTCCAGGACAAGTCAAACCTTTCCAGGACATTTTACTCTTTTTCTCATTCTTCGTGTGTTTTCCATGACTGGAAAAATGTTCAATCATGTTCCAGGTTTTCCAGGACGCGTGGGAACCCCGTAAAGAAAGCCATTTTAAAAAACAGCTGTGAAATAATCACGTTGCTGCATGATTTTCTGTTTGTGAGTAAAAAGCAGAGGAACTCGTCCCATGATGCAGCTGACGGCGGCGTCTGGCTCCACTCACCCATCTCTTCATCTCCTCCTCCTCCTCCTCCTCTGCACCACGTCGCCAGCGTGTGGACGGCCACGAAGTTGGGGTAGAACTCGCAGTTGGGGTTGGTGAGGACTCCTCTCAGCTTGGGGATCAGCTCGGTGGGTCGGTCCTGGACAGAAAACACGGTGACGTCATGTTTTTGGACTTCACGAAGCTTTCAGCCAAACGCTGTGAAACCAACTTTGTACGGTCCGAGGAAGAGCCGCTGGGGGTCGTAGTCGTTGGCGTGGATGTTGTCCCAGATGACCGGAGCCCTCCTCAGGACCGCGGACACCTCCTCTATGGACTCCACGGAGATCCGGTGGGACACCACCTTCGGACCTGGACGATGACAAAGGAGGGTTGAAGCGTGTCTGCGGGAGTTTCCCCGACTTTCCCGCCACCTGGATGAGTGTGACGTCACCGGTCCAGAGCACGTCGATGCCCGGCAGGAGCGTCTGTCCCACGGTGTGGAGGTAGGAGGACTGGGGGACGGTGGGGGTGCAGAAGGCTGCGCAGTAATCTGGAGGACACGGAGAGACGGTGAGACTCTGCTGACGTCACGTCTTCCTCGCTCGCGGCACCTCCTCACCTGTAGGACAGAAGAGGAAGGTCTCCGGCTCCTCCAGGTGCTCGTACACGTCGTTGGTGACGGCCACCTGCGCGTGCGCGAAGGATCGGAACGCCGCCTGATCCGCCGGACACATCTCCGTCTCAATGTCGTCGAACAGCAGAGAGAAGGAGCTGCAGCCCAACGCCTTCACCTGGAAACACGCAGACGTCACGTTTACTCCTGACGGCAACGCCGAGCTGGACCAGGACCAGGACCAGGACCTGGACCTGGACCTGGACCTGGACCAGGAACTGGACCAGGACCAGGACCTGGACCAGGAATTGGACCAGGACCTGGACCAGGAACGTAGGGGGAGATACATCCTGGACCAGGACCTGGACCACGACCAGGACCTGGACCTGGAACTGGACCAGGACCTGGACCTGGACCAGGACCTGGACCAGGACCTGGAACTGGACCAGGACCTGGACCTGGACCAGGACCTGGACCAGGACCTGGACCTGGACCAGGACCAGGACCAGGACCTGGACCTGGACCTGGACCTGGACCACGAGCAGGACCAGGACCAGGACCAGGACCTGAAACTGGACCAGGAACTGGACCTGGACCAGGACCAGGACCTGGACCAGGACCAGGACCAGGACCAGGAACTGGACCAGGACCAGGACCAGGACCAGGAACTGGACCAGGACCTGGACCTGGACCTGGACCTGGACCTGGACCAGGACCAGGACCAGGACCTGGACCTGGACCAGGGCCTAGTCCAGGATGTATCTCCCCCTACGTGACCTGGCAGGTCCAGGGTTCTAGCAGGTTTCAGTTACATTTAAGACCTTTTAAGACCTTTATGAATTAAATTTAAGAACTTTTAAGACCCTTATTAATTGAATTTAAGACCTTTATTGATTAAATTTAAGACCTTTTAAAGACCTTTTAAAACCTTTATGAATTAAATTTAAGAACTTTTAAGACCCTTATTAATTAAATTTAAGACCTTTTAAGATGATACATTACCTGAAACATTGAAATGATCCCAGAAATTAAAAACCTTTCTGATTAATTTAGCAATTAAAAATTTCCTTGCATGAAAAAAAGAAACTAAAACGTTTCAGTATTCAAACTGTACCTTCTTAACGAAAGTAACCTCTAACAAACACTAATACAGTGGGTACGGAAAGTATTCAGACCCCTTTTAACTTTTCACTCTTTGTTTCATTGCAGCCATTTGCTAAAATCAAAAAAGTGAATTTTATTTCTCATTAATGTACAATCAGCACCCCATCTTGACAGAAAAAAACAGAAATGTAGAAATTTTAGCAAATTTATTAAAAAGAAAAAACTGAAATATCACATGGTCATAAGTTTTCAGACCCTTTGCAGTGACACTCATATTTAACTCACAGATTGTCCATTTCTTCTGATCCTCCTTGAGATGGTTCTACTCCTTCATTGGAGTCCAGCTGTGTTTAAATAAACTGATTGGACTTGATTTGGAAATGCATACACCTGTCTATATAAGAGCTTCCAGCTCACAGTGCATGTCAGAGCAAATGAGGATCATGAGGTGGAAGGAACTGTCCAAGGAGCTCAGAGACAGAATTGTGGCGAGACACAGATCTGGACAAGGTTACAAAAGAGTTTCTGCAGCACTAAAGGTTCCTAAGAGCACGGTGGCCTCCATAGTCCTTACATGGAAGAAGTTTGGGACGACCAGAACTCTTCCTAGACCCGGCCGTCCAGCCAAACTGAGCAATGGTGGGAGAAGAGCCTTGGTGAGAGAGTAAAGAAGAAGCCAAAGATCACTGTGGCTGAGCTCCAGAGATGCAGTAGGGAGATGGAGAAAGTTCCACAAAGTCAGTATCACTGCAGCCTCCACCAGTCGGGGCTTTATGGCAGAGCGGCCCGATGGAAGCCTCTCCTCAGTGCAGACATATGAAAGCCCGCATAGAGTTTGTAAAAAACACATGAAGGACTCCCAGACTGAGAGAAATAAGATTCTCTGGTCTGATGAGACCAAGATTGAACTTTTTGGAGTTAATTCTAAGCGGTATGTGTGGAGAAAACCAGGCACTGCTCATCACCTGCCCAATATGATCCCAACAGTGAAGCATGGTGGTGGCAGCATCATGCTATGGGGGGGTTTTTCAGCTGCAGGGACAGGACGACTGGTTGCAGTTGAAGGAAAGATGAATGTGGCCAAGTACAGAGATCCTGGAAGAAAACCTCTTCCAGAGTTCAGGAGCTCAGACTGGACCGAAGGTTCAACTTCCAACAAGACAATGACCCTCATTTATCAAACGATCGTATGACGAAAATCTGTGCGTACGACCATTTCCACGCAAGACTCGGCATTTATCAATTTGAACGTGAACGTAGGATACGATCAAATCTCACGACAGCTCTGAGTTCGTGTACGCAAGTTTGAGTCAGTGAGGGTTTGCAGCGCAACACAGCAGAACATGAAAATATGTATTAACCAAACCGCAAACTGTCATTTAATCATAAGTATTCACATATCAGCACTAAGAATGAACCCATTTGCAAAAGAAAGGGAAAAAGGGAATGTAGAAAGTATTCACAAAATTACAAAAATAGCTGTGACTGGATTTAATTCCTCCATTTATCTCAACAAATTATTAAAATCATTAACATATAGTTCTGGGAGACAAGTGCTTTGCACTCTTCGTGCATCTCCTCACCCCGCTGGTAAAACTGTAACTGCATCAGTGCGCACACACGTGCAGGTGCCCTGGTGGAGCGCTGCTTCGGGCTGCAGGAAGGCAGGTGGGTGTCGGACGGTCCGACTCGGACCCGGCGGGATGAAACGCTGCTTTAGACTCTGAGAAAATCTACAACACTCCTGTCCTGTGCAGTGCTGCACATCGCTCAGACCGCTGGAGGGTTTTGATAAACAGTCAGAGAAAAAGATGCGCCGAGAGCCGCCCTGCAGCCCCCACTGGGCTAAATGGAGGAGACCGGAGCTGATCCGTCATTTCTAATAACTTATCTATACTTTAAAGTTGTATAAGTGCTCAGTCAGTAGACTGTCCCTTATCTTTGCAAATGCAAGTTATCTTTTTTCCGTCCCTGTCTGGTTCAGGCTTGGATCTGACCGGCATCCACCTGTCACCTGTTAGAGCGCATGGGGGGGGGGGGGGGGGGGGTGAAACGTCTTTTGGTGGTGGCAAGTTTCATATTGGACCACTTCTTCTTGACCCATTGACTAAAGAATTGTGACGCTGCCATCGGATGTGGGCTATTATTAAATTTCATAACTAACAAAACGAATAAACCATTTCACCCAGGCCTTGATTGAGACTTTTATTAATATCTCAGCTGGTCGTTCACACCAGTGAGGCTGACTGATCCTCTTCCGTGCAGCGTTTTTGTGCACGTCTCTGACTTCGGTTTTAAACTGCCAAACACCTCTTTAATCTTTCCCACCTCACAAATGAGGAATTCTGTCTTGATCCCCCCAAAAGTTTCTTTTTTGGCAGAATCTCTCCTCTCCGTGGTTCAACCTCGCCGGGTGAAGCCTCATCATTATGCATGTTTAAGGGCGTAACCGTGGGCGTGACATTTAAATGACGATGGATTTCAGCTGTGGAATTTATCAAGACTCTTTTGTTCGTACGACGAGATTGGACCGATACGAACGTTTTAATAAATCACACGTGGGTCCAATCGTACGACCATTTTTACGATCAGATGTGCGACCATTTCTACGATCGTTTGATAAATGAGGGCCACTGTCTCTTGATGAATTTCATACTTTTTCTATGATTAGGGACTGAAAGCCAAGGTCCCAGCCTGCAGCAGCACTGCATTTAGTCTTTGTCCAAGCCTTAGTTTTAGGTTAGTTTACTGCATTTCTCCATATTAGTTATGCTAGATGCTGATCGAGCTACTAAAACCAGTACAGCTCTTTGAAATCATTTTAAAAAATTTTCCACAATTTTCCCGACTGCGCTGCGACACAGAATTTGGGGCCCCCCCACCTGTCAAATCCCCCTTTAAAGGGGAAACTCAGTAACTTTTTTACCTCAATAAATGCTTTTCGGAATCCCCGTGGGGCTAAACAAAGTGTTTACGGAGCGATTCAATGTCCCCCCCCCACCTCCCGCCGGGGCCTCTGGCCTGCGAGCAGCTAAATACAACTTTGCCTGCGCCGACCCGAGCAGAACTTGCGACAACAGAAACCGCTGTACGGTACTCATGTCCCCTATCTACCGAGCTGCTTCCAGCTCTGATTTGAACCAGACTACCAGCGCTAATTGGAAGAAAACATTTCTTTAGCTTCCACCACCTAAACACGGCTCCTGGCTCTCATAACCAACTCTTTGCTGGACCAGAGTGATTCACGTAGCTTGCACTGTCTGGGCGCCGGGTGAAGCATCACTGCTTCAGGCTCAATAATCACTTGTCACGTCCGCAAAAAGTAAATAAAAGTTCGTATTCTTACCTGCTACCCGCCAACACCAGTGAAAAATATAATCCACGGCATATTTACCCGCAAATCGCGGGTAAAACGTCCCGTTTCAGAAGAGACAGGTCTTTGCTTTGAGCAGAGGGAGATGCTGTGCTGCTACCAACGCAGCAACGTAGCATCAACAAGCTAGTAAACGCTTAGAAATATATCCAGCGATCAAAATAGAAGAAAGACAGGTAGAGAAGCCGTCTGTGTGCTGTGGGGGTGCAGGGGGGGGGGGGGGGGGTTGAATGCGACGGTGAAAGGACGCCACTAGGGGGAGCCCCGAGCTGAAGTTACTGAGTTCTGCTTTAAGCACTGATTGGAGGTGGAGGGTGTAAATGAGAACGAGACTCCACTGGAAAAGGAAAGCAGTCATCGCCATGACAACACAAACATGCACGTGTCAAATAAATCTGTGTGGAAATAATAACTCACAATCATGTGTGAAGAACAATGTTTTATATTAAGGAAATAATAATAACCATGATCCTAAACAGTTAAATAATGATCAAATTATTATTATGACTAATAATAACAATTATCTTTATTATTATTAATATTATTATTGTGCCAATAAGAGGATTAAAATCCTCTTTTCCTGTTAAAACGTTCGCTTCCATGAGCAGCAGTGGTTTGAGGAACACCTGCAGTGCAGCTGTCATCACTTTCCCCCCATCATCTAACTTTATTTGTGATTGTCTATCAAACGTGCAGGACACGTGCGGAAACTCCGTGGGAACGCGCGAATGGAGGGGAAGTGTTCAGGAGTTGGTTTGGGATTGGGCCCTCATCCTCAAAGACAGGTCGGGGACTTCAATAATCCCAACATGCAACGCACTGAATACAGCTAGAAGAAGAAGAAGAAGACAATAGCAGCAGCAGCAGCAGCGTGCTATCACCAAAAACCACGCTGCCGTGGCCATTTACGCTTTTTCTCTAAAAGGCGCCGACGTCGTGTGTGAACGAGGAATCGTCTGAGCAGACGTGGGCTGGACGGTCTGTCGGTTCTACAACAAGAACTCGGTCCACATGACACGCCGGGTCGCCATGCGGCCTCTGGTTTGCTTTTGTTTTTGTTTCGCGCATGCTAAACGTGAAAATCTCCGAGGAAAGAGTTCTCCATCTGGTCGCGGCTCCGCTTCAGCATGAGATTCACTCACGAACCACGACCAGAATATCACACAGGTTTGACTGCACGACACACGATTAGGTCAAGAGTCGCCCCATCCCCATTTCCAGCACAACTGGAAAATCGGCTCAAAAATGGCTCCGTGTATGCCAGGATTTAGTCAGAACGGACCAGCAGGACTTTGGTTCAAATGAAAGCGAGGATCAGGTGTGCTGGAAGAGAACTTTCCCCAGAGGAGCAGATTATCACGAAAAACAGGTTTTCTCTGGGCAACGCATTCTCATTCCCACCTCGTCAGATACCTCTGCGTGGTGAGAAGCCCTTCACATCAGTTTTCCTTGCACAGATAACTGCTTTTCAGATGGGCATCGTCTGTTATCCTCCTGGTGTGCCAAATGATGCACCAGCTGCTGCAGGTCCACATGGAGACTAAAATGCATCGTTCTTTATTGGTGTATTATTGACAGGTAACGTGGAGCAGAGAGGCAGGTCAGGAGCAGGAGCACAGCGACCCAACTCACCCGTGTGCATCAATGTCTTATTTTGTCTTGTTGCCCTCCTCTCTCTCTCTCTCTTTACATATCAGAAGCACTTGGTTAAGTTTTGGCAACTAAAATTTCTTGCTTAAGTTTAGAAATTTAGACTAGTTAGATAAGGCTATGCAAGGAAAGTATTTAAGTGTAGACACCATAAGTGTTAGGGATGCACAATATTGGAATTTTGGCTGGTATCTGACATGCCAATATTTTATAACTCATGAGGCCGATAACCGATATTGATACTGATGTTAAAGCTGAAAAATTTAAGCAGTCATTGCAAATAGCAGTATTGTTATTCGTTTCCGACTCTTTGAAAATAGGGGTGGGAAAAAATATTGATACACTGAATTATCATGATATTTTCATATGCCGATATCAATCTATTTTCCTAATACACCTAATATAAGGTGATGATGTCATTAGACCACACCCCTTCTGATTACAGAGATGCACATCACCTGATATGCTTAATTGGTAGTAGCTTTGGGCCGATACAGCTTGGAGTAAGACGACATGCATAAAGAGGATGATGTGGTCAGAATACTCATCTGCCTAATAATTCTGCACTCCCTGTACCGCCACGTCTCCTTCCTGTATTAAAACTGTCGGGGACGCGGATGCAGCGTCATTTGAGGTCACATCGTCAGGATCGTGGCCTCAAATATCGTTGCCTAATAATTGTGCACTGCCTGTATTATACGCTCCATTCACGTGAAAAAAACGCCTGAATCCAGCGAGTAAACGTCCAGCAGTCACCGTTGAAATCTGGGCACGTATGTGGATGGAGGCGAGCGGTCTGAGCAGGGTTACAGTTTATCCTTTGACTAGAAATCCATAAGAAGCCGTCTCTCCATGGACATCGGTTTGGGGGGTGTCGGATGCCTGATTGCATTTTCGGGCCTCGGACTTCTTTCCGCACAGCTGTTATGAGGAGGTTCATACCATGATGAAGAGGATGGGGGAGATTGATCAGCCAGTTACGATGCATTTTTCCAGCGGGCGGTTTGGAACCGTGAGTCTGGAGTTGCAGCTTTCCGGGTCGCGGTGTTCATGTATTCATCCTCAGTCACGTATGAGCTCATCCTCTGCGCCAGCACACGAGAACATATTCACACGCGTGTGCAACCCTTCCTCTCCTTTCAAAGTTTTTGTGACTGCATCTAATCAGACAGAGCTGAGGAACAGCCGCATGTTAGAACATTATTTTCTGCATTTGTCTGAAACAAAGCTCGGAGTTTACGGAACAGAACCGCATCTTACATGCAGACTTACAGCAGCTTGCCGCTGAGCTCAAGTTGAAGATGAACTGTATCAGAGCTGCCAGCATCGTCAGACGTGTGGTTCGAGCACGTATTAGAAACACTTAGCTAGATGCTAATCAGACCAGTTTGGTTCAAAATTACCTCATGTAACTGAACCAGCCTGCAGTCTTTGTCATTTTTAGCTTTGCTTCTCTTTAGAACGAGGTTTAATTCAGTATTTGCTCATGAAGCCTTTTTAGCGAACCCTCATCTCCATAAAGATTCAGAAATGTGTGTAAGGTTAGAGCTGCAGGAGTACGGCTTCCTCCTTCACTTATCAAATACCAATTTAGTTCCTTCTCCAGTTTGACACTTAAGGCTTAATTTCTTTCTTTAAAGGGTTCCCTTTGGGGAAATTGTTTCAGAATGGAAAGATCATATTAAATTCACATTATAAGATTTTATTCTGGACCCGTTCCTGCTGTTAATCAGTGAAATGCTCTTTGTATGAAATATGAACAATTCAACAAGAAGTTCCTGCTTAGCTGGCAGCGTGTAATTAGCTTGTCCATTTAGTTTTCTTTTATGTACCAAGCAAACACCTTAGCTTTTCATCTTTGTTCCTGTGTTTGCATTTTTGTGACATTTTCCTTGTTTGCATTCACTTACTGCTAACGCAAACTAATGAGGATGACTTTTTCAGCTGCTGAGCATTTATCTCTCTTAGACGTTTGTTTGGTTGCAATACTGAAATAAATTCAAGTGAAGCAGCTGCACGAAAGTTCCCCCTCACTGAGACCGTTATAGGTTAGACTTCAGCAACCAACCTGCTCACAGAAACATCTCCGGTCACCTGCCCGGATGAACATGGGTGAAAGAAAGCATGTGGGAGGACGGTGGATGGTGTGGTCAGACTCTGGGGAAATACCCTGATACAGCAGCAGTACTTCATCAGAGGCAGGGTGTCGGGGCAGAAAGCTCTCGGCTGCCAGAGATTTATTCCACATTGATGTAAAAACAATGTCCTGCTGAGCAGCGAGGGACTGTTCAGAACAACATAGAGCACAGCCGGGGGGGCCAGGACGCACCAGCTGAGGAAACACAGCTATGAAGTTAGATAATAAGTCCAGATGTGAGTGTTTCATCTGTCAGAGCCGGTCTGAGGAGTCCCCCCCCCCCGCTTTAAAGATCAGCCTGGATGAGTCCCGTCGGAGTGAGAGGAATCTTTTCTTCTTTTTCTTTGCGTTCTTGTCCTCTACTTTTCCTGTCCTCAGTGAGAGATCGATGTGTGGTCTGGATGATGAGTTTCCACACAGTAAATTCTGCATTTCCCGTAGTACCATAAGCCAACGACGGTCATCCTGCACTCGAGTCAGCCGTTAGGTAACGTGTTTTTAGGGGTGGGGCTTTAATTTTCCCAAGATTAATCAATCGTATTAAACACGTTAAATAAATCAATGCATTTAATCGCAGTGTGCATTAGAGCAAAGCAGACGAACCGTCAGGGACGATTTCCTGGCACAGCCAACAATGCTGACAGACACGGCAAAACTTCACAACTCTGTTGCTTTTAGACATTTTTCAGACCCCCCTGATTACTTTATGTATATACAGTATATGTGTACATATATATATATATATATATATATATATATATATATATATATATATATATATATACACTCCTGGGAAGGTTCACCACTGTTCCATGTTTTCACCATTTGTGGATAATGGTTCTCACTGTGGTTCTCTGGAGTCCCAAAGCTTTAGAAATGGCTTTGGAACCTTTTCCAGACTGATAGATCTCAATGACTTTGTTTCTCATTTGTTCCTGAATTTCTTTGGATGGCAGCATGATGTCTAGCTTTGGAGGATCTTTTGGTCTACTTCACTTTATCAGGCAGGTCCTATTTAAGGGATTTCTGATGGAGAACAGGTGTGGCAGTAATCAGGCCTGGATGTGGATAGAGAAACTGAACTCAGCTTTCCAAAGATGATAAACCACAGTTCATTCATGTTTTAACGGGGGGGCAATCACTTTTTCACACAGGACCATGGAGGTTTGGATTTTTTCCTTCCTTACTATAAACATTATTCAAAAACTGCATTTTCTGTTTACTTGTGTTATCTTTGACTCATGTCAAAATTTGTTTGATGATCTGAAACATTTAAGTGTAACAAACATGTAAAAAAGTAAGAAATTAGGAAGGAGGCAAACACTTTTTCACACAGCTGTATATACATATATGTATATATACATATATATATATATATATATATATATATATATATATATATATATATATATATGAAGCACCAACTGTAAGGGGTAGTTTGTGTCTATAATAAAAAAGGAAAGTGGTTTGGAAGCCCTTTGCGTCTCCCCTGCAGCAGCAACTTTCTTTTCCCCAATCACAATATTTCAGCGACAAAAGTTTAAAGTGCTGATGATACAACCTTAACTTCCAGTAACTTGAACATACAACAACACAACAAGATAAAATAAGTAACTGGAAAATAAATAACTGGACAGAGCTGCACCGGTTCCACATGGAGTCAGGCTGACAGAGGAGAGGCACTCTTTCCTTGTGTTAGCTCAGAAGTAACCGGCTAACGGGTTAGCGCGTGGCTAGCGGCTAACAAGTTACCTCGCAGCAAATAATTAACCTTTAAAAAATCAGAAGATGATAACTTCCATGGTTCCTGTGGAGTTTTGAATAGTTGCGGTTTCTAAAGATGAGGATGGAGGGAAGGATGCATGTTTGGAAGCAGCTGGAGGACATCTGATGAAGGAGACGTCCTCATATAACCAAGCAGCAGCTGTCTGTCCGCACAGCAGCTGTATGACCGACGTGATGAAGCAACGATGATGAAACAGAATATTCCGGAGGACATTTCACAGTTTCATCGTGTTACACCTTCCGTCCACTGCTTCCGCTCCGCCCCACTCCACTCCGATCAGGGGGGCTGGGCTCTATTCCGTCTCCTCCGGGGGGGAGAAAAACCCCCAGAAAACATCCCCCCCCTCTCCCGGAGATCTCTCTCTCCTTAAAGAAAAAAGGGGGGAAAGGGGGGGAGGGGAGAGGAAAAAATTTTTAAGTTCCAAAATAAGAAAAAAGAGGGGAAAAATTGTAGAGTTTTTAGAGTATATGGGGTGTGGGGAGTGGCGGTGAAGTGAGGAGGGGGGAGGAAGAAAAAAACAAAAAGAATAATTTAAATTTACTTAATCTAAAATAAAAAAAAAAAAAATAAAATAATAAAAAAAAAAAAAAATGTTATAAAATAGTAAAAAAAATATAAATAAAAAAAAAAAAATAAATTAATTTAAGACGGAAAAAAAAAAAAAAAAAAAAAAAAAGGATAAATCATGTTATTTACTTCCACCAGAAGGGGAGGGGGGGGGAAAAAAGAGAAGAAGCGGAAGTTGGGGGGGGGGGGGGGGGGGGGGGGGGGGGGGGGGGGGGGGGGGGGGGGGGGGGGGGGGGGGGGGGGGGGGGGGGGGGAGGGGGAGGAGGAGGGTGGTTAAAAAATAAAAAAAGAGGAGGTGGGGGGGGGGGGGGGGGGGGGGGGGGGGGGGGGGGGGGGGGGGGGGAGGGAGGGGGGTTAGAGTCTCAACACGTTGGTGGCTGAAGCTCCAGTAAACAGACACAGACAGGAGAGACGAGCAGACGCTCCTACTGCTGCTGCTGTTTTCCGGTGAGTCCGACTCCGACCTGCTTCTTTATCCTCTTCAAAATAAAATTTTAAATCTGTAGGAAACTTAACGCCACTTACGAGCTTTTAACCATCAACTGTCAATATAATTTGAAGACTGAGTCGTTACTGTTTGTCTGTAAAACTGGAAAAGGAACTTAAAAACCGCAATGAAGCCGTTGACTTCAATGTTAAATAAGCTGTGAAGACGCTCTGGCAGACGTCACATCCGGTTTCAGTTCACAGCGCCACCGTCTGGTCAGATGCTGAAATGCAGCCATGTTTTCTGATAACTCATCTATGCAGGCGCGCTTGTTTCTGTTACATAGATCATCATGAAGAACGTTGTTGTCAATAAAACATGGAGGAAAATGTCAAAAACGTGTCATCATCACTTTAAAATTGGGATTTTGAGCACAGCAGCTAAATGTGTGAAAAATTTGTAAAATGTAAGATATTTTGCATCAGGCATGAAGTCTTGGTGGGTAACTGGCATTCCAGACAGATACCAGTTCCATCCTGCGTGGTTGGTGGTCGGGTAGGTTTTTGTTTTACATGATCATTGTTGGTAATTCATGATTTCACATCAGGGTTCTCTGATGACGTTTCAGTAAAATCATAAACGATCACAAATTAACCGCTTAAGGTTAAAGTGAGAAACTCCAGGCAAACAGGGTAGAAAATGTAACTAACTGGTATCAGCATGAAACTTTCCTGGTTTATTCCTCACATTAGGGATATCATTTTTCATTGCAAGTTTTCTGAAATTGTATGTTTAAATATGCAAATCAGGTGTTATACAGCCAAAAATGCGCTAATTTGCATACATTTCTAGGAAAAAAATCTAAACACAGGATGAAACCAGGTTCAAAGTTACTTTTGAATTTTGTTCAGATATTAATGTTCAAAGGTTTTTACAGAGGGGATTCTGGATATCTCTATAGATCATTTCACAATTTACAATATACTGTCAACAACCAGAAAAAACTCATTTTTTGGCATATTTTTATGATGAAATGTTCTATAAATCAGGCTGTGAGTGAGATATCATAAAATCCTTCTGTAAAAACTTCAAGAAAACAGTCAGGGGCAAAACTTGAAAGTTTGGTTTCTTTAAGTGCTCCTGAAGTGGAGATTTTTTACCCGGAATAAGAGAAAAAAAACTAATTTTGGATGGACGGATGGACGTTTTGTTGGATGGATGGATGAATGGATGAATGGATGGATGGATGGATGGATGAATGGATGGATGGATAGACGTATTGTTGGAAGGATGTATGGACGGATGGATGGATGGACGTTTTGTTGGATGGATGGATTGATGGATGGATAGACAGACAGATGGATGGATGGACGGATGGGTGGATGGATGGATGGATTGATGGATGGACAGATGGATGGATGGATGGATGGATGGATGGACATATTATTGGATGGATGGATGGTTGAATGGATGGACGTATTGTTGGATGGATGGATGGACAGACGTTTTGTTGGATGGATGGATGTATGGATGGACGTATTGTTGGACGGATGGATAGATGGATGGACGGATGGATGAACGGATGGACGAATGGATGGACGGATGGACAGATGGATGTACGGAATGATTGATGGATGGATGAATGAATGGATGGATGGAGGGACGTTTTGTCGGATGGATGGACTTATTGTTGGATGGATGAACAGATGGATGAAGGATGGAGAATGGATGAAGAATGGTGACGGATGGATGGACAGATGGATTGATGAATGGATGAATGGAGGGACGTTTTGTCGGATGGATGCATGGATTGACGAATGGATGGACGGATGGATGGATGGATGGATTGATTGATGGATGGATGGATGGATGGACGGATGGAGGGATGTTTTGTTGGATGGATGGACGTATTGTTGGATGGATGAACGGATGGACGAATGGATGGACGAATGGATGGACGGATGGATTGATGGATGGATGAATGGATGGAGGGACGTATTGTCGGATGGATGGATGGACGTATTGTTGGATGGACGGATGGATGGATGGATGGATGGATGGACAGATGGATGGATGAACGGATGGACGAATGGATGGACGAATATTATATATAATGGATGGAGGGAGTTGGTGGTGGATGGAGGTTTGGGGGGGGGGGGGGGGGGGGGGGGGGGGGAGGGGGGGGGAGGGGGGGATGGATTGATTGATGGATGGATAGATGGATGGACGGATGGAGGGACCTTTTGTCAGATGGATGGATGGACATAATGTTGGATGGATGGACGGACGGATGGATGGACGGACGGACGGACGGATGGACGGATGGATGGACGTATTGTTAAATGGACAGATGGATGGACGGATGGATTGAATGATGGATGGACGGATGGAGGGACGTTTTGTCGGATGGATGGATGGACATAATGTTGGATGGACGGACGGACGGACGGATGGACGGATGGATGGACGTATTGTTAAATGGAAAGATGGATGGAGGGATGGATTGAATGATGAAGGAAAGGAGGGAGGGAGGGAGGGGGGGAGTGATGTGGAGGAGGGAGGAGGATGGATTAGTGTAGAACCAGTACTAGAAGAAATGTCTGCACTGACTTCTGTGGTGTCAGAACATCACAGATCCAGAAGCTGAACGGGCTCCGTCCTGAAACCAGAACCACCACAGGGTTCTGACTAAAACGGGCCGTAGAGGTCTCGTTGGGTCCAAGTCCCAGCAGTTTAGAGCCGGTGGTCTGCAGTGCGTGGCTGGAACCACATCCGCTGGTCCTGGCTGTGTCTGAGGCCGTGGAACAGAAATGAGTCAGAGATGTTTGATAAAAAGTCCTGTTATCAGATCTGTTATTGTATCAGAGCAGAGGATGATGATGAAGAGGATGGCCTCTGTGTTTCAGGACACATTACACAACTGCACATGATACAAACAGCAGACCTGATTAATCAATACAAATGTCCATGTGGAAGGCAAAAGGTGATTGGTTGGTCATTAGCGGCCGCTGGGTGGGCTGGCATGCTGAGAGCAGACTGCAGAAATAAATCACTATGAATAATCCGTGAATCAGACTCTGATGATGCATTTAATGTGCTGATCAGCCACAGCGTTATATTGATGATGGTTTTCAGCAACTGTCACCGACAAGCAAGCGGCCAAAAAGCAATTCATCGGGGGGGGGGGGGGATAAATCAAGCGCGCATGAATCACAAAAGTCACAGCTTTACATCGGCTCGTTTTGTGGCTCTCGTCCTGATAGAAGTTCAACAACTTGTTTAGAGGTTCGATTTTCTTTTTAAACAGACTCGTTTTCAAACTTCATCCTGTTCTGTTAAAGGGATAGTTCACCCACAGAATGATGGTCCTTCATCTTCTCCTCATCCTCATGCTGAGCAAGACTCTGGAGCACTTTTATTATATCTCGAATGCAGCAGGAGATGGGGGGTGGGGGGTTGTGTTTCCCCAACTTTCATGCTTGAAACAAAAATGTCCATAAAAGTCCACAAAAACTTGTCAATATTCCTCCATACTGCTCGTTCAATGTGATCCAAGTGTCCTGAGTGGGTAGCATCCACAATTTACTGGAAACCATCATTTAGTAGAGTTTTAGAGCCTAAACAGTAGAACATTGTACTTCCCTGATGTGCGTTCATGCGAGTTCATGACACTGCAGAAGCCGCAGCATTTAGCGCCTGCTCTGCCGATGCAAGTGTAGAAGAAGAAATTAGCTGTTTACATTGTGTTAAGAACGTCTGAGCTGCAGACAAACACAAGGGGGGTGGATGTTGATTTAAAACAGAAAGAAAGAAGAAGAGAACGCGTAATGTCGTCTGGTTTTGTCTGCCACGGCTTCTATCATGAGCTCACATTAACACACATCGAGGAAGTACGATGTTCTCAATCTTTATCATGATGGGCCCAGGTTTCCAGTCCAAACTGGTCCAGGTTCATATTTAACTCTGTATCAGTGTAATGATCATTTTTGGTTTATTTATTTAATAACTAAAGCAAATCCAGCTGCCTTTAACAGACTAAACCTGTAAAATGTGGCTGATAAACATGAATAACATCATATAAAAATATATTCTGAGATGGTCACAAACACATTTATATCACACGTATAATTCATGGAATAAAATCAGACTCCTACAAGAACAAATCAGAATTTGGCTATAAACACAAAATCTACAACATTTTACTACAAAAAGAGGAACAACAGAAAAAACTGATGGAAACTGATTTAAAAAAGAGATAAAATGGTGCAGTAATAGATCACATTGAAAATAAAAAGGCTCAATTTAAATAATCTGTAAAAACTTGGATTTTATTTTAGACAGGCCATTAGAGCACAAAATTTCATTCAACAATTTATTTATTTAAACTTTTCTTAGAATTTTTTAAGAACTTCCAAACATAACAGACATTTTCTGCATCAACGGCTGATTTTCTCTCTTTTCTTTCTTGAAAATTCTTTCTTTCCAACGAGTGTTAGATGTTTGTTTCTAGATGAAGCTGCAGATGCTTCAGGGCTTCTGTTAGCATTAGCATTAGCTGGTGCTCCATCCAGACTTCCGAGCTCTGCGTTGTTATCTCCACTCACTAATCTGGATTTAAAGATCTCCTTCCTCTGAAAACCAGTTTAACTTGCTCCTTCTGAAATACGGAGGGTCACCCCCAGTTACATCCACATGCTGCGCTTGCAGGTGGTGCGTCACCTCCACCTGCTGGTTCCTCTTCATAGAAACAATACAGAGAAGGGAGCGAATCAGGAAAAGCCTTTCACTTCCATGTCACATAGAAAAGGGCGTCGCCCACGTGGGTTCATACCCGCCCATGGGAAGGCGGGTAACCCTCCCCTCCGCACTAGAAGTGAAGACGGCGCGACTGTAGCTGCCGAGTTGAGAAGCTAAGTTAGCTAGCTGTTTGCTAGCATGGCGGGACAAACTCGTTTGTGTGCTTTGTTGCACACACAGAGCGGGGGGAGGGGGTTCCTTCATACATTCATGGGAGGGGGCCAATCAGAGAAGCCTTATGTTTTGCGTGACAGATATTCATGAGAAGGACCAGACACGCCTGTCGTTTGACCACAAGCTGCTCTTCTAGCATACAAATACAGCTGGAAACAAAGCAACCAGACGTTTTTTTAAACAGAAACGATGCATAATGCATTCAGTAATAACGGTGAAGACAGCAATATTAATGAAATGGCAATGTAAGTAAATCTTTCATAAATTGGAGTGGATTTTTGCCTTTTTAGGGTCGTTTTTTGACCATTTTTGTCTTCATTATTTAGTTTTAGTAATTTGTCACATCGTTAGCTACAGGCTAGCGGCTAGCTGAGGGTCTTCTTCTACTTGTTTGTTGAACTCTGACAAATCAGCGCCACCAGGTGGGGAGAGGCTACATTGCAACTCATCCAGTCATAAATAACAGTGTAAATATACGGTCCTCGCGGCCCACATGTGAAAAGGAAAGTTTTTTTGTGGCCCTTTAGGTGGCGCTGGAGGCCGAGCTTGGGCCACAGCCCAACGGTTAAGAATCACTGATTTAGACTGTAAAAATCTACTAAATGATGGTTTCCAGTAAATTCTGGACGCTACCCACTCAGGACACTTGGATTACATTGGACGAGCAGTATGGAGGAATATTGACAAGTTTTTGTGGACTTTTATGGACCTTTTTGTTTCGAGCACCAGTGAACTCCATTAAATTAAAGTTGAGGGAAAACGACCCCCCCCCCCGGCCCCCCCCCTGCATTTGAGATATTAAAAAGTGCTCCAGAGTCTTGCTCGGCATGAAGATGAGGAGAAGATGAAGGCCCATCATTCTGTGGGTGGTTTATCCCTTTAAGTGTAAAACTAAGATAAGGGGACGACGTTTAAGACAAAACCCACGTTTGTTTGTTTGTTTGTTTGTTTGTTTGTTTTTGTGATGGGTGACCAGCAGTTTTTGGTGCTTTCACATCCGCTTTCCTTTCATCGCTCTTCTTTGTGTGTATTTACGCGACTGCACCGTGGATGCTGGTGTGGCTTCTCCTTACAGATAGTGTGAGCTTCTCCACAGGTTTTTCCACCATCTCTCATCTTGTCCATCTCTGATGCCGCGCTCACTGACTTTTATTGCAGCCGTTCATTCCCGGAGCTTTCCATTTGCCTCTGATGTACCTGCGCCGTTAGCTGTGTGTAACGCAGTTAATGTGGAGCGACTCATTTATCTGACTCGCTGTCCTGCCGGAGCCTCGGGTGGGGCGGTGCTGCTCTTCTCTCCTTACAGAGAGGACGTCCTGTCACATAAATTATCAAGGCTCGGCTCTCACCCACCACCACACAGACAGATTTCCTGATGTAGCCATCAGGTGAGAATCCTCTGAGATGTACGCGCAGCTTTCACTGAGCCACATCGGTGTAATTAACGGGTTAGATTGAGGCAACGTTCTTGTCTGATTACGAGCAGGTCAGACTGAAGCAGCGTTCAGAGCTTTTCCAGCCATTAATTGTGTTTGACACCATTTCATGTTGCGTCTTATTCATTCTGAAGCCTGTCGTTGTAGAGGAGGAACACCGGGGGAAGGTCAGGGACTCGTTTCGGAGACGAGGACAGAAAGATAAGGAGTTCCCAACAACACGGGTGAAGGGGGGCATTACAGTGCTAACCACATATTTACAGACAATTCACAGATAGAAATAGTAATCAGAAAGATCATTAAAAGAAAATTTCTTAATGAAATGGCTAGGATAGGATCCAGCTGATAGTAGGATGGATGGATGGATGGATGGATGGATGGATGGCAGCAGATTCTGGTCCAGAATGTGTCTCTACTTTCCTCCATTCATTCTTCCTTCAATCATGTGAAGTCTGCCAGAACCACATGCTGAAAAACAGCCCCCACCATGATGCTCCCACCTCCAAACTCCACTGTTGCTATGGTGTTTTTGGTGCCGTTTCTCCTCCAAACATGTTGTGTCTTATGACATCTGCAGAGTTCAGTTCTGGTCTCATCTGACCAGACTATGTTTTCCAGAATGTCATGGGTTTGTCCAGATGTTGTGTTACAAACTTCAAACCAGCATCAACCTGCTTCTTCTTCAGAAATGGAGTCTTGCGTGGTGTGCGTGCATGAAGGCCATGGCGGTTGAGTGCATTGCTTCTTGTTTTCTCTGAAACAACTGTAGCTGCTGGTTCCAGGTCTTTCTGAAGCTCTCCACGAGTGGTCCTGGGCTGTTGGAGAACCTTTCTGATGATTGTTCTGACTCCTCTGTCTGAAATCTTGTGAGGAGCACCTGGCCGTGGCCGCTTTATGACCATGCCGTGTTCTTTCCACTTCCGGATGATGGTCCCAATGGTGCTCACTGGAACTTTCACAAGTTTACAAATGCACCTGGAACCAATGCCTTCAGTGTGTTTGCAATAATAAGGTTGCTCTATGCTTTTACCCATCATGCAATGCTTCTTGTCTGACACCTTGGTGATGAGAAACCTTTTTAAAGGCATCAATCAGGACTAAAGCAGCTGATATTACTTTGCTCTGATAGAGGACAGGATTACTTTCTAAATACTGACAGACTCCAGCTGCTTTCTTGGCTTTCAGATCTTTTTGTCTCCATTTCTTCATGTGTTCGATACTTATTCCCTGTTTCACTATATTACACATAACTTCATTTATGGACAGAAATGTTCGGATTTCTTTGTATGTGTGCATTACTTGGGTTGTTGCCGACATCTGGTGATGCCGACAAATGTAGACGTGTTCAATACTTTTTCTCTCCGCTGTATATTCAGGGTTCCCACGCGTCCGGGAAAACCTGGAAAATGATTGAACATTTTTCCAGTCATGGAAAACACATGGGAAATAGAAAAAGAGTAAAATGCCCTGAAAAAGCTCGAGTTGTCCTGGAAAAGGACTTTTCCTCCCCCTGTTTTGTCTCTGCATCGTCTCAGGTTTCGTCGCAGCTTCATCACAACTCCGTCACGACTTCATCTCGCCTTCGTCATGACTTCGTTACAGCTTTGACAGACATCATCTCGGCTTTGTCACAGCTTCGTCTTGCTTTCGTCATGACTTCATCTCGACTTTGCCATGACTTTGCACTTCATCGTTGCTTCGTCACGGCTTCCTCACGGCTTTATCATGACCTAGCCACCATTTCTTTGCTGTAAAAAATATAAGCTACAATCATACAACCCTTCTCTAAAGCTTGAGGTGGAAGTTATTAGTCTATGGTGTGATAACTTGACTCATACTGTAGCAGCTGGAAAAGTCCTGAAAATGTCCTGGAAAAGTCCTGGAAAAGAACTTCAAGAAAAGAGTGGGAACCCTGGTATTCCTCCATTCGCTCCTCCTCTTCTCCCAGCATGTAGACTGACCCCAGACTTGTTTGTTTTTATCAGATGAATCACAGAGAAAAGAACAAAGATATGGAGCAGGTCAGAAACTTCTATCATCACAGACATATCTGTAATTTCTTGTTTTAGCGTTTCGTCCTCGTCTAACCCTGCCTGCCCCTGTAGCTCCACGCCTCCGTTATTAGTCCTTTTATAATCCCAACTGGTCTGAGGGATTGTGGTTACCACGGCGAGGACGGCGAAGCGTCTTAACCTCGGCTAAGCTCCGGATCAGGCCGCTAAGCAGCGACAACAGCTCCACCACCACCTCGCCAAAGCCCGGCCGTTTTCCAGTAATCTTCTTGTAATTACATCCTGATCTCTGCGGTGGTGATCGGTGCGAGGGCGCTCACACACCTGTGAAGTGTGTGTTGTGTGTGTGTGTTTGTGTTTGTGTGGCTTTGATAAAATCAGAAGCAAAACAAACCCAAAAACAGAGTTGTTTTTGGAGAGGATGCGTCATGTACCTGATTATTTATATGTGCAGTTTAGGTTCTTCTAGAAAAATGTATTTTTTGAATCATGACTCAAATGTGTGTGTGTGCGTGTGTGCGTGTGTGTGTGTGTGTGTGTGTGTGTGCACCCACTGAAGCAAGAGGAATATGAGCACAGTGGTTTCAGAGAAAAAGGAAATGATGCCTTTTGTCTATTTTCTGCCTCCATTCAGTTAATTGTTGCTGTGCGGTGAAGCAGAGATGTGCGGAGGCTGCTGATTCACTCAAGCTGTTACCCTGGTTTACTTTAATCTTCTCCTCACTGAAGGAGAGCTACAGTTTTATTCCTTTTTAATGCCATGCAGTAATGACTTTATTAAATTTAAATCCCTAAATCAAACCTACGCACTGGCAGCATCACACTGGAGGAGATGATGTTGTTTTATTGGCCGTCCAAACAAAAAGTAAAACAATGAAAAAACACATTAAATATTCAGACTTACGAGCAAAAGCAAACTCAGATATAATCATCCACAAAATTATTCATAACCTTTAATTAAAGAAAATGCTAAATTCACAATAGTGATTCAAATAACTAGGAATAACCGATTTTGATACCGATATTACAGCTGAAAAATATTATTGCAAATTTCAGTTTTTTTATTCGCTTCCGACACTTTGAAAAATAGTGGTGGGAAAAAATATCGGTACACTGAAATATTGTGACATTTTCATATACCAATATCAAATCGATATTTAAAAGTGCGGTATTGATCTATTTTACTTACAAAATCTCACGATATTTTGTGAATTCTCGCAAGATTTTGGACAGAACAATAAAATATCGTGAGATTTTGTCAGTAAAATAGATCGATTCTGCGTTTTTAAATGTCAATACGATATCAGCCTTTGAAAATATCGCGAAATTTTTGTGAATTCTCGTGAAGTTTCATAACAGAACAATGAAATATCACGAGATTTTGTTATTAAAATAGATCGATACCACGCTTTTAAATGTCAGTATGATATCAGCAGATGAAAATATCACGACATTTCAGTGTATCAATATCTGTTCCCACCCCTATTCTTGAAAAGTTTTAAAGTCTGTAAAAAAAGAAGTTTTTAAAGAAGTAGTTTTTTTTTTTTAGAAACAGCGGGCTGATCGGTTAAATATTGGTTAAATATCGGTGGAAGGCCGATGTCTGATACTCAGTTTTAAGGCCGATATAGGCCGATACAGATAGGGGTCCCATTGTGTTGTGCATTGTCAGACACTAGGTGGCACTATAAGGGGGGTAGAGCCCACACCTCCACACCGAATGTCTGGCAGTAAAGTGCCGTATATCAGCAGATTTCTTGGATCATGCTGAATCTCACGATATAGGCCACGCCCATTTCCGCCTAAATTTTCTTTCACTACATCGCAAAATTTTCAAAACCTATTTTTGTTTTCTTGTCTTCAGGCTCTGGTCTGATCCATCTGAAAATAATCTCATAATAATCGAAACCAAGACAAAGAGAGCTACAGTATGTTGATGGAATTTTCTTTTTTCTCTGTTACAAATTTATTGAGTCCAAACATGATGGAAAAACTTAGTCTGGTACACCAGCCTAACGAACACCACCTTCGAGAAACACGGCAAGTCAGTCTGGGGCAAAGTTATAATAGTTTTGGATTTTTAATTAGTTTCAATTTTCATTTAGTTTTGACCTTCAATTAGTTTTAGTTAGTTTTTTGAGCAGGTTTGCTAGTTTTTATTAGTTTTTATTTCTTGAAAAATGCTTAGTTTCAGTTTAGCTTTTATTTGTTTCAGTGTTTTTTTTAATTCTTAAATTACAGGTATTTGTCATTCAAAATCATCAGAACGTCTCTCAGAGTAAAACCAGTAGAGCAAAGTAAACAGATTAAGTAGAAATAGATTTCATAGCAACCCAAAAGGCTGATGTATTTACAAAGAATAAAGACTAAAACTAAGGATGTTTTTACAATAATTTGTTAGTTTTGTAAAGAAACAATACAGTTTCAGTTATCGATTTTTAAATAAAACTCATTTTTAGTTTAATTTCAGTTTAAATATTTTTTTTTTTCAGTTTCAATTTCAGTTTTGTTTTTTTTCGTTAGTTTTAGTTAACTTTGAGAATCTCGGTCTGGGTTCCCTCCGTTGGAGACTGATGTCCAACTCGAGACGAGAGGCAGGACTAACAGGAGCAAAGTGAACCGGAGAGAACCAATCAGAAAAACACAGAAATGACGCAAATGTCTCTTTTTAAGAGGAAAGTCCTCAGAGCAGCAAGTTGTCCTGGTTTGTATCAACAGCAGCTCAGTTAGACATCAGAAAAGGCATCGTTATGTGGGATGTCTGCAGCCGCCATTCTGACTGTTTATGGTTAGAAAACTGAGTCGCAGAAAGAGACGTGTCGTAAAGTCCCGCCTCCCGCGCTGTGATTGGTCCGGTCAATTTCATACCGGAGAGGAAATCACGTCCCAACGGAGGGAATCCAGACTGACTTGCTGTGTATCTCATACATGGACCAGGCTAGCAATAAACTAGCTAAATACTTAGACCATGACTCAAAAACTACAAAAAATAATCACATTTTGTTGATATACCAAGTGGAGAACTTGATTTTCTACACCTGTAAAAGCAATGAAAATTTCAAACTCCAGGGGCGCGAAAACCCCGAGTAGTTCATATTAGGAAAATGGCTGATTGGATGTGAAACTTAATATGTGCTGTATGTTCAAGAAGACAGTTATGAATGGGCAAAGTGGGCGTGGTTTATGAGTGAATGAATATGGCCATGCCTCCAATTTTCAAAAAATCATTAAAAAAATCTGCCATTTGTCTCAGAGGACTGAAAATTCAGTCTGTCGGACGAAGGACAGCAGCTTCAAGCGTCGGCCGGGGAAGGTGGTCTTGGACCCCGTGATAACTGCTTGCAGTTGTCATTTCTTTTGTGTTTTAGCTTTGGTGTTGTCCAGTTTCCCTCGTCCGTTTGTCCTTAAAGGAATAGTACACCCACAGAATGATGGGCCTTCATCTTCTCCTCATCCTCATGCTGAGCAAGACTCTGGAGCACTTTTTTAATATCTCAAATGCAGCCGTAGATCCGGGGGAGGGGGGGTTGGATCATAATGATGGCTAATTCAGCATCCGTCTTGCATCTCGTCTCTTCTCTGACGTCTCTGCAGCCAGTAAAGGTCAGTCTGACATCGACTCTTGTCTTATCTCTTGCTCAGTATGGTGATGCCGCTGGCTTGAAGAAGTACTTTGAAACGTAGTCTCTCGCCTCAGGATGCTGCAGGGCAACAACGACTCCAGGAATGTGGATAATCAAAGTAGGCGTACCATCGAAACTAGTCCTAAGGGCAGAGTTTTAGGGTTGGAATGTTATGTGGTGTTGCGTTGAGGTTGGAGCTGTAGCCATTTGCTTCCTTTTGCAGCTTTTAAACATCAGAGAAAAATATAAAAAAAAAAAAAGTAAATAAGAGGGACCGAAAAAGGAAAAAACCCAAAAAAAAAAACAAAACCACCCCAAAAAAAGGGGAAAGAAAATAAATTATAAAGCCGATGGAAGGGGGGGGGGAGGGGGGAGGAAAATAAACTCCTCGAGCTGCGGTCGGTTAAAGCCATTAGTTGATTCCTCAGTGACTTTTATCGTGCCCGACACCTTAGAGAACAATCTATAAACCTTCACCTTTTAAAGTTCACAGGAAGTAAAAAGCAAGAGAAAGTGTTTCTTTGTACTTCTTCTTTTCTTTTTCAATGATAAGAATCAATGTTTTTAAACAAATGCTTGGGATAACAGTTAATAAGGCAACATCTAGTCAGGAAGCGTTGGTAAAATCATCAAAATTTGAAACAATAATGAGATAATAAACGTAGTTTTGGTCAGGCAGGTTTATTTCCTCAACTTTTGAACAAAATTCATCCAAACTGAGAATTGCTCTGCTAAATGGAAGGGCCGGCCGTTAATGGGTTAGGGATGAAGGTGTCTGCCCATCATTGGCTGTCAGGAATCCAGGGTTCCCACGCGTCCTGGAAAACCTGGAAAATGATTAAGCATTTTTCCAGTCATAGAAAACTTGGAAAATGAGAAAAAGAGTAAAATCGCCTGGAAAATGATTCTTTTCACCTCTACTTCTCTCTGCATTGTGGCTGAACGCAAACAGGTTAAAGATTTTACACACGTGTTTGTTTTCACCTGCCTGCAAGCTGCAACACTGAACTGACGCTTCTCTGTGTCATCTCCACATTGTCTCTGCTTCGTCTCTGCTTCGTCGCTGCTTTGTCTCTGCTTTGTCCCTGCTTCATCTCTGCTTCGTCTCTGCTTCGTCGCTGCTTTGTCTCTGCTTTGTCCCCACTTCATCTCTGCTTCGTCTCTGCTTCGTCGCTGCTTTGTCTCTGCTTCGTCTCTGCTTCGTTGCTGCTTCATCTCTGCTTCGTCGCTGCTTTGTCTCTGCTTTGTCTCCACTTCATCTCTGCTTCGTCTCTGCTTCGTCTCTGCTTCATCTCTGCTTCATCTCTGCTTCGTCGCTGCTTCATCTCTGCTTCGTCTCTGCTTCGTCTCTGCTTCGTCTCTGCTTCGTCGCTGCTTCGTCGCTGCTTCCTCTCTGCTTCGTCGCTGCTTTGTCTCTGCTTTGTCTCCACTTCATCTCTATTTCATCGCTACTTCGTCTCTGCTTCGTCTCTGCTTTGTCGCTGCTTCGTCGCTACTTCTTCTTTGCTTAGTTTCTACTTCATTGCTGCTTCGTCTTTGCTTCATCTCTACTTCGTCTCTGCTTCATCGCTCCTTTGTCTCTGCTTTGTTGCTGCTTCGTCACTGCTTCGTCGCTACTTCTTTGCTTCGTCTCTACTTCATCGCTGCTTCGTCGCTACTTCTTCTTTGCTTCGTCTCTACTTCATCGCTGCTTCGTCTCTGCTTTGTTTTTGCTTCCTCTTTGCTTCGTTTCTGCTTCATTTCTGCTTCGCCGCTGCTTCACCCCTGCTTTGTGTCTGTTTCGTCTCTGCTTCGTCACTTTTTCATCACTGTACAATATAGTAATGTATGATAGTAGAAAATAACTTCTCCAAAAGCTTGGGGTGGAATTTATTAGTCTTTATTAGTCCTGAAAATGTCCTGGAAAAGTCCTGGAAAATAACTTCAAGGGAAGAGTGGGAACCCTGGACTCTCTTTGTTGAAGTAAGAGCATCCTGTCCATACCTGGAAATGAGTCTCAGACGCTGATTTCATTGAACATACAGTTTTCCTTTTCCTTTCAGTTTGACCCCTCCTACCATAAACTATGAGGTAAACCCTTGTGTTGCCTGGTAACTAATCAGTTTGCATAATTTATGTCATCCTCATAACTAATTCAAGAGAGAGGCTCAATAAAAGGCGGCTGCCGCATGCTTTTCCATATATTGTTTCCTTGATCCATATTCATTAGTGGAGGCCGATGGAAGCAGCGCTCGCACCTCAGGGGGACTTCATGTTTGTGATTTTAGACAAGTCGTCTGGGTTCGTATGCAGAGCGACAGTTGCTCTCACAAAATGAAATTTCTCATGGCTGCAGTTGAGAACAGTACTTTGTAACTTTGTTAGAAAGTTCTGCAGAGAGAAAGTGAAGTTTCTATGGCAAACCGCCATGGTGCTTGTTCAGAACACCCGCTGTGCTTATATCTGTTTGCTTGCACGTGACGCTGTGTGCAACTTACCCCTGTTTTCCACCAGAAGTGGCAGGCACAGGAATACTGTAGAGAAGAACTGATGAGAAAAAAATTTGTCAGATGAAGTCTTTCTCACCAGCCCCAAAGCGCCGAACGTGCAGAGTATGAATGGGCTTGTGCAGCGATGGTTTTGACGTCAGGTCTGAGTTTTACGCTTGCGCACCCGAATTTGTGAGGTATGGCAGAAAGTGGGATGTAGAGAGTAAAGAATTCAGTAGGGATGGGTGATATTGGAATTTTAGCCGATATCCGATATGCTGATATTTTAAAATAATAAATAAGCAGTCATTGCAAATAGCAGTTCTGTTATTCGTTTCGGACACTTTGAAAAAGATGAGTGGGAAAAAATGTCAATACACTGGAATATCCTGATATTTGCCAATATCAAATCTATATTTAAAACCACGGTATCGATCTATTAGCGAGATTTCGTAACAGAACAATGAAATATCGTGAGATTCCATTCGTATCCGGTGGGTAGTGGGGCTTATACTCGGCTGCAACGTCACGCCACGTCCCGGTCGGATAAAGTTGCAATGAGCGGGTTCTCAGCCTCGAGATGCTGCTATGTAGCGACGGCTCGAGAAATGTGCATAATGAATGTTGGTGTGACATCAAAGGAGTCAGAAACAGGTGGAACGGTACGTTGTGGGCCTTTCAGAGCCTTTCAGAGCTCTGTCGTCATGACCCCCAACAACACAGGATTGAACTACTGGTATTTGTGTCCATATCCGAGGATTTCAGATTTAAGCGAAGTTGTTTCTGCACTTATCTGAAACATTTGCCAACCATTCTTCTTGCTCATGTTTGGAGGTTCGTGGTGTTTAACTGGAACCTGTCTCTTCAGAAAGCTCCACTTTTCAGTTTGCTTGTGTCTAAATAATCTATTAAAATGTATCTTTTACAGTCCTAACCACGTATTTCATGTTTGAGTAAGTGGTGCCTTGAAAAACTTTGAATGGAGAAAGAGGCTAACTGGAACCTTCCCTCAGCAGACGATCATTTTCAGTTCTGTTGTTTAACAAGCAAACATCCATTTACTCCCATGTTGCCCTGCAGTCATATTTTCATCCTCAGAGCTGCAGTGAGTTCCATCTATAAATCATGGCATTGGGAGACTGGTGGAGGCTGCCAATAGTCTGCTTAGCACTGACGGTGACGGATGGGTGCGCAGCTTGGTGAGTCGTAGTGAGGTGAAAAGACGAGCCCCTGAGGCTTTGACTGGTAACCAGTTCAGTTCAGCAGCTGTCTGAAACTGGGGCTGATGGACAAGCCAGCTTTCCATTTAAACTTGCAGGTTAAATGAGAGTTGGTTCCCCAGAATTGACGTTCAGTTATCCTATGTGGCACAACAGTTGCCAAACCAAGTGGTGTCAATACCAGCTCGCTACAGTTACAGTTGTGTGAAAAGTGTTAGATTTCTTATTTTTTGCATGTTAGTCACACTTAAATGTTTCAGATCATCAAAGAAATTTAAATGTGAGACAAAGATAACACAAGTAAACACAAAATGCAGTTTTTGAATAATCTCAATGGGATTCAGGTGGGGACTTTGACTAGGCCACTCCAAAGTCTTCATGTTGTTGTTCTTAAGCCATTCAGAGGTGGACTTGCTGGTGTGTTCTGGATCATTGTTCTGCTGCAGAACCCAAGTGTGCTTCAGCTTGAGGTCACCAACAGATGGCCGGACGTTCTCCTTCAGGATTTTTGGTAGAAGCAGAATTCATGGTTCCATTTACCACAGCAAGTCTTCCAGGTCCTGAAGCAGCAAAACAGCCCAGACCATCACACTACCACCACCATATTTTACTGTTGCTATGATGTTCCTTTTCTGAAATGCCGTGTTACTTTTACGCCAGATGTAATGGGACCTCCACCTTCCAGAAAGTTCCACTTTTGTCTCGTCAGTCCACAGAGTATTTTCCCAAAAGTCTTGGGGATCATCAAGATGCTTTCTGGCTAAACTGAGACGAGCCTTTATGTTCTTTTTGCTCAGCAGTGGTTTTGGTCTTGGAACTCTGCCATGCAGCCATTTTTGCCCCCCAGTCTCTTTCTGATGGGGGAGTCATGAACACTGACCTTCATTGAGGCAAGTGAGGCCTGCAGTTCTTGGATGTTGTTCTGGGGTCTTTTGTGACCTCTTGGATGAGTCGTCGCTGTGCTCTTGGGGTCATTTTGGTCGGCCGGCCCCTCCTGGGAAGGTTCACCACTGTTCCATGTTTTCACCATTTGTGGATAATGGTTCTCACTGTGGTTCTCTGGAGTCCCAAAGCTTTAGAAATGGCTTTGGAACCTTTTCCAGACTGATAGATCTCAATGACTTTGTTTCTCATTTGTTCCTGAATTTCTTTGGATGGCAGCATGATGTCTAGCTTTGGAGGATCTTTTGGTCTACTTCACTTTGTCAGGCAGGTCCTATTTAAGGGATTTCTGATGGAGAACAGGTGTGGCAGTAATCAGGCCTGGATGTGGATAGAGAAGCTGAACTCAGCTTTCCAAAGATGATAAACCACAGTTACTTTATGTTTTAACAGGGGGGCAATCACTTTTTCACACAGGGCCATGGAGGTTTGGATTTTTTCCTTCCTTACGCTGAGGCATGACCTTAAAAAGGCGGTTCATGCTGGAAAAGCCTCCAATGTGGCTGAATTACAACAATTCTGCAAAGATGAGTGGAACAAAATTCCTCCACAGCGCTGAAGAAGACTCACTGCCAGTTATCACAAACGCTTGATGCAGTTGTTGCTGCTAAGGTGGAACAACCAGTTATTAGGTTTAGGGGAAGATCACTTTTTCACACAGGGACATGGAGGTTTTCTAGGCGCTTCAGAGAAATTTCAAATGCAAGATCGCTCTAAAAAGCCCAAATAAAACATTTAATGATAAATAACAAAACCATCAGAACCATCTCCTTTTATTGGACTTGTCTAGAATAAGAAGGGGAAATGTTCTGAACAGAGTGATTCACACTCAATGCAGCAGAAGCGACCCAGGTTGCCCGCGGCGACAGAGAAAAGGGGGCTGAGTGTATGTTGGATGCATGTCACCGTGTAGTGCAGTGGTTGGGGTGCAGGTGGTAGTGGGTTTGAATCTCAGGCGCGGCTGACTTTATCTGTGTTTTCTTCAATATATTTTTTTTAATTCACGCGGTATGATATAAAAAATTGTACAGTAACTTCTTTTTATGATGTTTTTACTTAGTTATAATAGTACTTTTCTCGCACACACATGCTGTTCAGTACGCACTGAACCTTTGAAATAGTGGCAGTAACATTCAGAACTTGGCTGCAACATTCAGATCAGGGATGTAGAGATTCACCGATCTGAATCTGTATTCCGACACGGACGTGTGAGATGCGACTGCACCGATAGCTTCAGTCTGCATCGGAAACAACTGCCGGCTAAACGCATCTTTCTTGGTGTGTCTGAATCTGTAAAAACCCATGGCTACAGCGATTGTTATGCAGTTTGTCTCCTCGTCACACGCATTTCCGAGGTGCCTTGAACGTGCCATCAGTATCTTTTAACGTTGGTTTTTAAACATTGGAGCCGGGTGGCGGCAGGTGGAGAGGACATGTTTAGCATCTCTGAGGACACACAAGTTTGGTGATACTTGGAAGATGGAAAACTTGACAAGAAATCCATGGTTTGAAAACAATGTGGCGCTGCTACAAAATACGTCAGCAGCATGACGAACATGGCAAGGCGGGCGGCATGGTGTGGATGCCCCCCCCCCCCCCCCACATCTTTTTTTTTTTTTTTTTTTTTTTGGTTATACTGTTAAGATCCCCGAGGGGAAATTAGGGCTCTGCATTTTACCCATCTCTGTACATTAGTACCAGAGATGGGTAAAGAGCTACTTAAAGCGCCCGGGGAGCAGTTGGGGGGGGGGGTTAAAGGAATAGTTCACCCTCAGAACGATTTAACTTTATTTTCCACTTACCTTCATGGTGAGCAAGACTCTGGAGCACTTTTTTAATATTTTTAATGCAGCCGGCGAAAACAGCTAAAACCTAAATTTGTTATCATGTATATTTTTTTAAGTATTAGTCGGTTCTTTGTCATTTTTACAATGTAATTTTTTTTACGGTGAAAAAAATTACAGTAAAAAGGTGTCAACTACAGCTGCAAGTCTTCAGTATTTAACTGTTATTTTTGCAGCAAACTACCATGAATAAATAACAGTAAAGTTATGGTCAACAAAACGGCATACCATAATAATTTACACATTGCCACAGTAATTTATGGTGTGGAGAAGCGATCAGTTTTTCACTGTAAATTTAATGAATATTTTTTTATAAAAACAATCATTTTTGTACTGTTTCAACTACTATTATTGCAAGAAAACACCGTAAATAAATAACAGTTGCGTACTGCTAAATATACGGTTGCAAAATGAATATACCATTATGTCCTCTACAATGTCACTCTCAAAAAATGGCAACCACAGCCGCCAGTCTTTTACCGTAAATTATACTTTTTTCTTTTTACAGTGTAAATGTTATGGAGCCACTTGTGGCTCTGGAGCCGCAGGTTGCAGACCCCTGACGTAGGGTTTGTTAAATGAACTATTATCCACCTACTCGGGTTTAAATCAGTCACTGCTTGGTATCGGCATTGTTATTGACCGGTAGACATCTCTGATTGGTTGTCATGTTTGCACCAGTCTGAGAGAACACCTCCAATCTTTACAATGAAAAGAGAAAGTATAGATGAAGAAAAGGGGAGCAAGCCACTGAGAAAGTTAGGAGAAGTTAGCAAGGTGAAAAAGGTTAAATGGATGGATGGATGGATGGATGGATGGATGGATGGATGGATGGATGGATGGATGGATGGGGACGAGTGATAAACTGTGTCATGATGCAGAGATTGCAATGAACGAGTGCAGGTGAAATAAAAAGAGACAAAAGGAGCGATGGTGCGGCTGTGCTGGAGAAATGGATGAGCCAAGATGGGGGAGTGATGAAGAGTGCTGGAGGAAGAGGGGAGACTGAAAATAAAGGGGTGAGGCGGGAAAGGGGATTGATGGATGGGGGATGGCGCGACAAAAAAGGAGTTGAAAAATGTAAACAGAAAATGAGAGACGTAGATGAATGATGGAGGAGGAGGTGAAGGGAGAAAAGGAAATGCAACGGAGGAAGAGAAGGACAGAGAATGTAATTGAAAGTGGAGGAAGAGCAGAAAAGTGGAAGGGATGATATTAACCGGATGAAAAATGAGGGCAAATCCAAATCAGAGGGCAACAAATCATTTATGAGGTGATGGAGAAAACAAACAGACTCTAGAAACGTAAAAAAGAACAGATGGAGGTCCTCATCCTGGTTTTTATCTTCATAATATGAGATTAGTGGAATTACTCTGTTATAAAAGTGTAAATTTAATATGTGGAGACGTCGTGCCATGGAGAGGCTAAATGCTAGCGGCTAACGAGCTGGGCCTCTTAAACATCTGATATTTACGTGAATATAAGTCTGACTGACTTCTAACTGTTCTGTTGCTGAATTACTGGAAGTTAAGTTCGTGCCTTCAGCACTTTAATTGTCTGTAACTCGGGTGCTACTGTGTTATTTCATTAATTG
>JALJCO010000924.1:0-143203 GCA_023101725.1 Atherinomorus stipes
ATCTTGCCTCAAGTCCCTTTAAATGACAGTTTGTGGTTTGGTTAATAAATATTTTCATGTTCCTGCTGCGCTGCAAACCCTCACTGACTCAAACTTGCGTACACAAACTAAGAGCTGTCGTGAGATTTGATTTTATCCTATGCTCACATCAAAATTGGTAAATGCCGAGTCTTGCGTGGAAATGATCGTACGCACAGATTTTTGTCGTACAATCGTTTGATAAATGAGAGCCAATGAGTTTCCTCATTTCCATTTTTATTTGTTTGCCGAAGGACTTGCCACACTACGGAAGCGTATTGCATTCACCTGAAAAAAATAAAATTGGTCGGTTTTTCTGAATTAACGAGATAATTTTTACAAAAATAAACAAAAACGTTCTGTTTTTCTGAATTAACGAGATAATTTTCACAAAAATAAATAAAAATGTTCTGTTTTTACGAAACCTGTTCTTCACGTTTTTACCTGGTTAAATAAAGTTTAAATAAAATAAATAACATGAAATATTTCTAACTATTTGCAGAACTTCTCAAGAATGTGCATGAGGCTCCTCTCTAGTTGTCGCCGCCTGGTCTCTCCTGTCCTCCCTCTCCCTCATCTCTCTCTGGTATCGTTCTTCCCTCTCCACTGTCTCCCTATTGATAGTTTTCAGTCACATGACCTGGCGGGCAAAAGATGACGGGGCGCCGCAGACTCTGTGCAGACACACGACAGAAAAGTTGTTTAAATCAGCTGTCAGTCACCACAAGGAAAGATACAGGAATAAGATGGAAGTGTTGGACTCTTGTGACCCGTATAGAGAAGCGACTGCTGTATACGAGCCGTTAAACATCACCACGTCCCTGCTGAGCTGCATTCAGAGATATTTACATTAGAGCCCGATTTTGGCGTCTGGCCCATTAATCGGCATCGGCCAAAATGTGGCCGATATAAATATTGTGTTTTTGGTGCAAAAGCAAAAAGAAACTTCTACCGCGCGCTTATTCTGCTCCTCTGCCTCTGCTGCCTTCCTGAGTGCTGCTCCCTCCCGCCCCTCCCCTCACAGAGAGCAGGTGCTTTCTCTGCACACCCCTCCCCCTCGTGCTCTCCCGGTTACACACGCACTCAGCTGCAGGTACAGAGAGCAGAGCAGACGGCGACGGAGAAACAAACAGTTTACTCCATGGTAAGCTGGCTTTGTAAAAACGATATGAAACTCTACTTTAGGGCCCCGTGACAACAAACGTCCTGTGGAAACACGCTGTTCAGGTGCATTTAGGAGAGCAGACGAGTTTAATATGCGCTAGCTTGGCGAACATATAGCATTTTAACCGAATAAGTTGCTTCTTTGTGAAATAAACAAAGACATATGCAACAGCTAACTCCCATCTCTACTATTAGCCAAAGTAAGACTATTATAGAGGCTGAGGAGTTGTCGTCACAGCTTGTCGCCCCGCCCCTCCGAACCGGCGTTCCCGTGTTACACCAGAATCTGTGACCCATCAGAATGTGTGACTGCAGGGGGCGATAGTGAGGTCTTTTACGTTTAACCGTCTTAGAAAGGAAGAGAGAAGAAGGGCATTTACGTAAACTACGGAGGGATTAATGCATTTCTCCTCCAAGGACGCCAAATAGCTCACCCTGACTTTGTCAGATATTTGATTATTATCAAATATTTGCAGTCAGTTTGACGATAATCTAACTGATTGTCTGCAGTCCCGGAGACCGCAGGTTCAGCTGTGTTTCGGGAGCAATAATCAAGTGAATTAGGTCCTTACCATAGAATCCTATGGAAAACGACTGTGTGGTATCTAGTGTCAACGGAGCTCAAATCTGAGGTCTACAGGAGCCAGTCCCCACCCAACATGACCCCAGGTCAGATTCACCTACAGGCCAGCAGAGACTTTTGATGGCAGAATTGAGCATAAGAAAATGAGTTATAAATCACAGAAATGTATTACATATATCGTTGTGTAGAACAAATGAGTAAAAACATGTAATTGTTGATTTGTTAATCAAGGGTTGCTGACAACATGTAAAGTCAGAATGAAGGAGACTGCTAAACACAGGGAGAGCTGGTTTCAAAGTTCCTAAACCCCGCCCCTGCGAACGGGTTAGTATAAGGAGAGTATTGAAGCAGATTATAGAAATATGATTGAAATAATGAAATGATGTGTGATGAATGTAATCAATTGTCTGAAATGTAAAAGAATATAAAAGTCAGAGTGACTAAGCATAACCCGAGGTAGGATTTGAAAAACAACAGCTTGAGTCTGTTAAAACATTGAGGTAACCAGCAAAAAGAGGAATTATAGCATTACGTCTCGGTGGATCCCTCATTGAGGGGAAGTAAAGTGGTCTAGGTAGTTTCCTGCCTATTTTTAACAACTTTAATGGTCCTAACAGGTTGGTTTTAGCCAAACTTAACATGTCCCGACATCCTGTAGTTTCCTGGATGTTAAATATTCCGGATCTGAACAAGTGCTCGGAAAACGTTTAGGGGATAAGCTGTCGATGAGATAAGGTAGCTGATGGGGGGGGGGGGGATATGGTTTTGCTCGGAGAGGGGCGTATCGGAGATATGAGAGGGTAACTTAAAATAATAAAGGAAGTTGTTCTGAGGAATTGTCCCTGCTACCAGCTTAGACTGGTTTATGAGTTAAACCCACTGAGGTTAATAACCCTTGGGGATTTTTATTGCTAAACCCGTTACTGGGGAGGTGGTTTTCCCGGTTTTTACTACCATGGGATGGGGGGTTTTTAACAAATATTAATAAATAATAAAAGGAATTTTTATTTTAGGAGGGGGGGAAAAGAGGGGGGGGTATTATTTTGTGGGAAAAAAAGGGGGGGAAAAAAAGAAAGATAGGAAAGAAAGAAATTGTGTAAGAGTGTCTTCATGCTTATATATTAATTATATATTCAATCAATCAAATTTTATTTATATAGCACTTTTCATGCATAGCAGCTTTACAAAGTTCTTCACATAATAAAAACAACACATTACATCAGCAGTCCCCCAAGTTTATCTAAAACCCCCCAGCCCCCCCCCCCCCCCCACACACACACACACACACACACACACACACACACACACACACACACCACCCCAAGAACAGAGTATCCCGAAAGACATGTCTTGGCACCCGGTGAAGGAACGATATTCTGGGGTCCATCCATGTCAGGGTCCATCCCGCCCCATTGCCACATAGGCCGCCTCCACTGGCAGCCCCCCAGAGACCAGGTCCACACTACAGCTATTAGGCTGCAGTGCCCACCCAGACAGGGACACAACCACGGCGACGGCCCCAACGCTAAAGCAGGCATAGGCCCTGACATGGAGGACCCCATGAGGAAAACACTGGAGGGATTAAAATACCTAAAATAGAAAAAATAGAATAAAATCAAATCAAATAAGAATCAGACAACCTAAAAGCCTAAAAATTAAGTCTAAATCATACACTTGGTTAAAGGAAGTCAGTAATCAAAACAGAATTATAGAAACTATAAACTAGTTAAAAAGATAAAAAAGTAAATAAATAAAACCATGACAGGGTAAAAAAAAGACCAACTTATTAAAAGGAATAAAACCTAATTATAAGCTAAACCAAAAAGGTTGGTCTTGAGCCTTTTCTTAAACACATGGACAGTCTCTGCAGCCCTGAGGCCCTCAGGCAGGCTGTTCCAAAGGCGGGGTCCATAATGGCAAAATGACGCCTCACCATAGGTTTTGGTCCGAACCTTGGGAACTACCAGAAGGCCGGTACCTGAGGACCTCAGGGTCCGCGAGGGCTCATACCTTAAAACCAGGTCAGATAAATAAGAAGGCCCAAGACCATTAAGACATTTATAAACCACTAAAAGAAGTTTAAAATCAATCCTGAAACGCACGGGGAGCCAATGCAGCGATTTTAAGATTGGTGTAATGTGCTCCCGCCCTCTGGTCCTTGTCAGAACACGTGCGGCTGAGTTCTGAAGTAGTTGTAAACTAGAAAGGCTCTTTTTGGGAAGACCAGAGAGCAGGGCATTGCAGTAATCTATTCTACTGGAAATAAAAGCATGCATCAGCACCTCCGTGCTGGCAAGAGAGAGAAATGGGCGGACTCTGGCGATGTTTTTAAGATGATAAAAACCTGTCTTTGTGACATTTTTGATATGTTGGATAAAATTCAGCTCAAAATCAATAAAAACACCCAGATTTCTTACACACTGAGAGGGTTTAAAATTCTGCAGTTTGCATGAAATGATCTCTCTCTTGTCTTCAGGACCGATGATTAAAACTTCAGTCTTGTCCTGGTTGAGCTGTAAGAAGTTAATATTAATATAATACAGCTCTGATTTGAGCAATTGAATTATGCAGAATGATAGAACTACGTAGAATAATAAGCTGCTGTCTGATTCAACTGTTTCTGAGCAGAGAGACAAAGCTGACTGACCATAAACAGGAACTTTGATTCTCACTCTGGACATTCACATGACCTCATCAGTGCACAACAGATCAAATTATACCCCCAAAACCCCAGAAAAGTCAAATTTGATGGTGTTGCACCTTTAATGTCGGTCTGCAGAGAAACCACATACACTGAGAGACGGAATATGATACTATGGTTTACAGAGTAGTCTAATTTCTAACAAGTCTGGTAGCTGTTAGATTAAAAATAGGATTAGTCTCAAGTTAAGGTGAGCAAAGGTTTAATCTGTTTCATTTGATATGTGTGGCAAGTCCTTCGGCAAACAAATAAAAATGGAAGTGAGGAAACTCGATGCGTTCTAACAACAGAGGAAAACTTCAGTTATGTTGAAGTCATTGTTCTCTCCTAAAGAAGTACTTAACCTGAAAATAAATGTAGTCTATAACCTGCCATATATAACATGATGTGTCTGATACGTTACATTATGCACTTATGAATGTGAACAAGATTTTTAAAAAATCAGTCAGAAAAGAGCATGCTCTTTTTCTTTCCACACAAATGTGTGGAAACAAACAGCTGGTGTCCAGACATTAATACACGAAGAACTTAAACCATCTGTATAATGTCCAAAATGAACTCAGCTTGCCGAATTACGGCGATTTGGGTTTTTTTCATATATGTGACTAATAAAACTTCCCTTATCACTCAGATTTCACAGTTAATGCTTGTAAATGATCATATTCATCATAACTAAAGAGGAATAACTGGATTCTAACCCCCCTACGTCACGCCTTATGGCGAGTAATTGCGAAAGAAATGTTTCCATTACGCGTATGCGCAAAACTACTTTATCAAAACGTCTGGATTTACCCCTCGTGAAAGCATAAAAACTTTTTTGCGATATTTGAGATTTTTTTCTAAAATGTAGGTGTTTCCATTAGCGGTTTTTAATTGTGATATGTAAGTTTTGTGCAATTCCAGGTGTAATGGAAACCCAGCTAGTGAGTAGTCAGGACTTTATCTCAAGAAATCCCAACAAGGTGTCCTGCAGACCACTTTCTGTTTACCAGAGGAAAGTTGACTAAACTACACCAATTAAAACCTGTTCAGTCACTTGTTAGTAGATCTGGGAAGACGGGAAGGGGTCACTCTGGGTGTGGACCCTGACCTCATGACCTGCCCCCAGTACCCGTACTTCTCCATTGATCCCAGTGGAGCCCATTAAACAGGATCCCCCACAAATAAATTGGAAACTGTTGCCTTTTCTAGACCCCTATTTCAAGGTCTATAGTTTTATTGTTTTTTTGGTCACAAATAAAGTTCATACAATGACTGAAAACATCAGCAAGGACACTCTGGACAAAGGACTTTCAGATTATGTGTTAATCAGAACAATACAGAGCACACAGCTGCACAGCAAGCAAGTCACATCCTATTCTTGACTGAATTTTTCTTTTCCTGACCAATTCTTTTAACAATACTCTGCTCAGTCCTTCTCACTTTCTCTTCTCACCTCCGTGTTCTTGATTCAAACCTGATGACTCTTCATAAAGGTGTTACATAATATTTCTAAGAAAATAAAGTCTAATGTCAAACTAAATGCTGCATATTTTCTATCAAACAATTATAAAAATATTAACAGAAAAATGGTTACATTAGAAACAGAAAACAGTTACATTTCATGCAGGAGTAGATAAAAAAAAAAGGAAAATATAAAATGATTATATTTGATTTAAAACAGCCAGGATGAGCAGACAGGGATTCAACCTTAGGTCAAATTTATCTTAAAGACTGAGCTGGATTTTACTCTCACATGAAAATCTAATATTACCCCAGAATGTGTAGACTTTTTTGGGACAATGTGTTTTGATGAGGACCAGAGGGAAAAAACACATGACACCAGTACAATCCTGATCCTTTAAGGATTGATTTAAAGGTTCTTTTAGTCATTTAAAAATGTTGTGATGTTCACTGGCCTTCTTATTTATGTGACCTGCTTTACATCATAAGCCCTCATGGACTCTTAACATCCTCTATGAGGGGCTATGAAGGACAAAATACATGTTGAACTCTTACACACCCCTCTGACATGTTTATATGATTATAATCACTTGAAATACACATAAATCAAGTCCACATACGCATGATCAACATCTCAAATTTAAAAAGGTATTAAATTCAAACATACATGTGACAAAAACATCCATTGATCCAAGACACCTTATACCCAGACAAGACAGACGTGACCAGGTACGGGTATTTCATAAGTTTCCATGCCCAGTCATAAGATTGAGACATGTCACATCAGGATTTCCTGGTCAGTTGTATTAAAAAACACGTCATACCAGAAAGTCCTGAAAGCTCTGAGGAAGACTTAAGTGACAGCTGAAAGTGTCAGAAAGGTAAGATCTGATTCAAGATGTCTGACAAAAAGAACATTCTTACTCTTATGAATGAAAATAGCAAGATGATCAATACATCCTATACCCATTTTAATGAGTGATAACAGTAATGTATGCAAAACCCATGTGTGCATGAGCTCATAGTAGTAAACATGTATATGATGTGTGAACTGACACTGGCTTTATTGCATGAGAAAGGGCTAAATTTGTCTGACTTTTCCAGGTGATTCTTTCCTGAGACACCTTCATGGAAAATCACCCCTAAAGTTCTAACACACACCTATCTACACTAGACACATTATTTAGAGAATTCCAGCAAAATCTTCAGCTTTGTTGTCTCCATTCTGTGTGGACACGCATGTGTCCCTTTAAACTTTTAGGCCATCTAAATAATTCACCACAAACCTCACAGGGAAATGGTTTCGCTCCTGTATGGATTCTCATGTGTTGGTTTAAGCTTCCCTTTTGACTAAATCTTTGTCCACATTCATCACAGCTGTATGGCTTCTCTCCTGTGTGGATTCTCATGTGTGTGTTTAAATGTCCCGTTTCACTAAATCTTTGTCCACATTCACCACAGCTGTATGGCTTCTCTCCTGTGTGGGCTCTCAAGTGTTTGTTTAAGTTTCCCTTTACACTAAATCTTTGTCCACATTCATCACAGCTGTATGGCTTCTCTCCTGTGTGGATTCTCATGTGTTTGTTTAAGCTTCCCTTTACACTAAATCTTTGTCCACATTCATCACAGCTGTATGGCTTCTCTCCTGTGTGGATTCTCATGTGTTTGTTTAAGTGTGCTTTTTCACTAAATCTTTGTCCACATTCTCCAGCTTATGGCTTCTCTCCTGTGTGGATTCTCATGTTTGTTTAATTCCTTTCACTAATCTTTGTCCACATTCTCAGCTTATGGCTTCTCTCCTGTGTGGATTCTCATGTGTTTGTTTAAGTTCCCTTTTCACTAAATCTTTGTCCACATTCATCACAGCTGTATGGCTTCTCTCCTGTGTGGATTCTCATGTGTTTGTTTAATTTCCCTTTTCACTAAATCTTTGTCCACATTCATCACAGCTGTATGGCTTCTCTCCTGTGTGGATTCTCATGTGTCTGTTTAATTTCCCTTTTCACTATTTTGTCCCATTTCGCCCTGAATGGTTTTCTCCTGTGTGGGCTCTCTGTGTCGGTTTAATTTCCCCTTTTCCCTAAATCTTTGTCCACATTCATCACAGCTGTATGGCTTCTCTCCTGTGTGGATTCTTATGTGTTGGTTTAAGATTCCCTTTACACTAAATCTTTGTCCACATTCATCACAGCTATATGGCTTCTCTCCTGTGTGGATTCTCATGTGTTGGTTTAAGTGTGCTTTTTGACTAAATCTTTGTCCACATTCACCACAGCTGTATGGCTTCTCTCCTGTGTGGATTCTCATGTGTTTGTCTAAGCTTCCCTTTTCACTAAATCTTTGTCCACATTCATCACAGCTGTATGGCTTCTCTCCTGTGTGGATTCTCATGTGTTGGTTTAAGTGTGCTTTTTGACTAAATCTTTGTCCACATTCATCACAGCTGTATGGCTTCTCTCCTGTGTGGACTCTCATGTGTTTGTTTAAGTTTCCCTTTTCACTAAATCTTTGTCCACATTCATCACAGCTGTATGGCTTCTCTCCTGTGTGGATTCTCATGTGTTTGTCTAAGCTTCCCTTTTCACTAAATCTTTGTCCACATTCATCACAGCTGAATGGTTTCTCTCCTGTGTGGATTCTCATGTGTCGGTTTAATTTCCCCTTTTCACTAAATCTTTGTCCACATTCATCACAGCTGTATGGCTTCTCTCCTGTGTGAACCCTCATGTGTGTGTTTAAGTTTTCCTTTTGACTAAATCTTCGTCCACATTCATCACAGCTGAATGGCTTCTCTCCTGTGTGGATTCTCATGTGTTTGTCTAAGCTTCCCTTTACACTAAATCTTTGTCCACATTCACCACAGCTGTATGGCTTCTCTCCTGTGTGGACCCTCATGTGTATGTTTAAGTTTCCCTTTTGACTAAATCTTTGTCCACATTCATCACAGCTGAATAGTTTCTTTCCTGTGTGGATTCTCATGTGTTTCCTAAGATCTACTTTATGTTTACAAATTTCACCACAAATGTCACATCTAACTGTTATTTTCTTTGTGTGGACCATTTCCTTTAAATTTACTTTGTTTACATCTGACCCATGTAGCCCAACGTCATTCCAGCTTCCATCACATCTTGATTTGGCAGCAGTTTCTCTGGTTCCTCTTTTATGTGGCAAGATTCTGGGTCCCGTTTGTCCAGACTTCATTTACAGGGAAACCACTTTGTAATGTCCAACAACTGCTGCAGTTCTGCAGGAACACTGAAACGGGAAAGAAAGATCAAGCTGGATTTCGTGACCACACAGCAGAAAAAACTCCACCTCTCTCCCTCAGAACATCTTGAAAGTCACACTTTTAATATGCCTGCACATATAATACCTCAATCATAAATGTTAAGAGTATAAAATATCAAATAATTATTTTGCAGAAAAGACCTTCTAAACATGAAAAGCTTATTTGCATCTCAACTTTATTTGTTGATCAACAACCACAACACACATTCATGTCACCTTTTATTGGTTCTGTGGTTTGTGATGGACATTTCTCTCACCCTACAATCACCTCCAGCTTCATTCCTTCTCTCAGGTTTAGTGATTTTAAACCCGATTTTGAATGAGTTACTCACCAAAGAGAATTGGTTTTTTGAGTCATTGAAGTCACCGAGTCTGTTACCCAGAGAGTTCAAAGAAATCTACGTGTTCATACAAACTTACCTTGCTCCCATTTCTGACTCATTCATACCACCAAAATGAGTGAAACTGATTGAAACAACAATCACATCATTGGTTAAAACTAGGGGTGTCCCCGACTAAGAATTTTCATAGTCGAACCTGATTTGTCAGATCATGCCAGTCGTCGACGACAGTCGAATCATGTTTTGTTTTTTTCCCTTATTGATTCATAATCTCATTTGCATCTTTACCTGCTCCAGAGAAAGAGCTAGAACACCTCATTAAATCTATTTAGTTTTTCACTTGGCATAAGATAACAGGACGTCTGTGTTAACTTTCATTTTTCTACATCACTGTTTAGGCTATAAAGCATGTCTGCTCAATTAAATCCATTAAAATATTTAACAAAATGAAAATTTGAAGGTATGTTTGTGTGAAACATTTCATTCATTAGATTTTTATTTTTTAGTTAAAGCAGAACTCAGTAACTTCAGCTCGGGGCTCCCCCTAGTGGCGTCCTTTCACTGTCGTGTTCCCCCCCCCTTACACCCCCACAGCACACAGACAGCTTCTCTACCTGTCTTTCTTCTATTTTGATCCCTGGATATATTTCTAAGCTTTTACTAGCTTGTTGATGCAACTTTGCTGCGTTGGTAGCAGCACAGCATCTCCCTCTGCTCAAAGCAAAGACCTGTCTCTTCTGAAACGGGACGTTTTACCCGCGATTTGCGGGTAAATATGCCGTGGATTATATTTTTCACTGGTGTTGGCGAGTAGCAGGTAAGAATACGAACTTTTATTTACTTTTTTCGGACGTGACAAGTGATTTGTGAGCCTGAAGCAGTGACGCTTCACCCGGCGCCCAGGCAGCGCAAGCTACGTGAATCACTCTGGTCCAGCAAAGAGTTGGTTATGAGAGCCAGGAGCCGTGTTTAGGTGGTGTGAAGCTAAAGAAATGTTTTCTTCCAATTAGCGCTGGTAGTCTGGTTCAAATCAGAGCTGGAAGCAGCTCGGTAGATAGGGGACCTGAGTACCGTACAGCGGTTTCTGTTGTCGCAAGTTCGGCTCGGGTCGGCGCAGGCAAAGTTGTATTTAGCTGCTCGCAGGCCAGAGGCCCCGGCGGGAGGGGGGGGGAACATTGAATCGCTCCGTAAACACTTTGTTTAGCCCCACGGGGATTCCGAAAAGCATTTATTGAGGTAAAAAAAGTTACCGAGTTCCCCTTTAACACTGCAGGCATTAAACTTACATTTTTTATTCGTTTCTTTATTTGCTCAATTTAAAGTCGGGAAAGAGAATTAAAACGGCGTAACAGCCAGTTCGCGCGGCGCACAGTCCAAATGTCAAACATATTAAGAGGAATTCCAATATAATAACCTTCACTGAATAAATTAATTACACAATCACAAAAAAAAGGCTCATAACGAAGTACAAAGTTATATCCATGTAAACGGAAAGTAAAAGTTAGAAAGTGCAGTAAAAAGGCGAAGAACTGGAGAGCTGCCGCTTCGTTAACAATGACGCCAACAGGAGAATCTCCTCTAGATGGTGTGGAGTGAAGGTGGAGGGGATGTGCAGAACATCACAGTCATGATTATTCCTCAACTTGCTGGATGGTTCAGCATCTTCTCCTGGTCTGTCCCGTTCACGAGGAACGGCTCCACATGTGCGCTCAAGAGCTGACGCAGCGAGACGGCGGTCCAGTTCAGGACAAAGATTAAAGCGCTGCTCTAGTGTGATATCAGCCGCAGGCTTCATGATTCAGGAAATTATGGTTCTTAAAAACGCGTTCTTTCCTGATACAATCTGAATAATCCTCCAGCAGCACCAGCATCCATCTGGAGCTTTACGCACGGGAGTAGACGCGGTGGTCATGTCTGTCAGACTGTTTCCACCTTCACAGACTGACTTTGTAAATCGGTGGAAGAAACTACAACGATGATGATGATGTGACAGTTAAGGGTCCTTCATCATGTCTCTGGCTACTTGGTCATGGAGACATCTCTGGCTGTATGGTCAGCGCGCGCGTGACTCACCGGCAGACTGCGGTTTAAACCCGCCTGCCCGGCGCATTTTGCTTTATGCCACACTTATAATAACAGAATTATTCGGCTGCTAACAGACCTAGAACATGAATTATTTAAAGAACAAATGAATATTGTGTAAAAATCAAACGTTCAGCCCCCTCCTACTGCAGGATGATATGATTTTTGTGTGGTAACCACATGTTGCGACTATTCAACTAAGAGACTGACAGTCGAAGCACAGTCCTGGAAACGAATTGTTGAATCGTCGACTATCTGGGGACACCCCCAGTTAAAACAACAACCTCTAGTTGAAAATCTTCAGGCAATTCATAGCAGTGCGCATTGAGAACAAAATAACGTAAAAATGATCAATGGAAATCAGTAAAAAAGAAAATAGTTTTTTTTTTGCTCAATAAAAAATAAAATATAAATGCAATTGGGAATTTAGATCAATATTTTCCCCTAAATGTGGCAAAAATCTATTTTCTAATCTCAATAATGTAATGAAAAAGGGAAACTTTCTATTGAGTTTCATTCTTTCATTTCATTGCAGCAGTCTGCTTATTTTCTTTGCAAAGTGTAGACTGAGTGACGTCATATAAAAACTCAGACTATCTAAGCAGAGCAGCACACCTTCAGCTGTGAAATACAGACCGAGTGGCTGCAACTGAGAACTGAGAAGGAGGGTAGAGGGATTCTTATGTACTGCAAGTCGAAACCGTGGCTACTTAAAGGGATACAACACCCACAGAATGATGTGCATTCATTTTCTACTCACCCTCATGCTGAGCAAGACTGTGGAGCACTTTTTTTAATATCTCAAATGCAGCCGGAGATCTGAGAGGTTTTAGTTTCCCCCCTAACTTTCAGATAATGGAGGTCACTGGTGCTTGAAACAAAAAGGTCCATAAAAGTCCACGAAAACTTGGCAATATTCCCCCATCCTGCTCATCCAATGTAATCCAAGTGTCCTATGTGGGTAGCGTCCACAAAATACTCGAAACGACATCATTTAGTATTTTTTTTTAATAGCTTAAACAGTATTACATGTAGGGATGTAACGATAACCGGTATAATGGTTAACCGTGATAAAATTCCCAACGATTAGTAATACCGTTTCAAATTTTAATTATCGTTAAAACAGTGACTGATTATAGCACTTTGAAAAACTTCTAGTGATGCTGTTCATTGGCTGAAAGAGCAGTAGTAGTTACAGTTTGCAATGTTTCATTTATGAAAACATGGCGAAAGGCAACGAAGGCACCCACATGGACAGTTCTCTTCAGATTTTTTCGCCTTTAAAAAGGACAAAGTAGACATTTAGACCCATTTTGGATATTTTTAAAAATGCTGGGAGGTATTTCTATAATACCGTGATAAAAATGATAACCGTGATCATTTTGGTCACCGTCACCGTTTGATCACCATAACCGTGATATGAAATTTTCATATCGTTACATCTCTAATTACATGTTGCTGCCGCATTCTCTCTTTCTTGCAAATCGATCCCCACCCCCTCTTGTGTTTGTCCACAGCTCCACACTCTTAGCACAACATATACAGCAAATTTCTTCTTCTACGCTTGCATTATCTGCTGAGTCGGCGCTGAACGCTGCAGCTTCCGTAGTGTCGTGAACTCGCTTCGCAGCAGCAACATGTAAGACTTTTTAAATGTACCATGACATCAAATTTAACTTTTCTGGGGTTTTGGGGGTATAATATGATCTGTTATGCACTGATGAGGTCATGTGAATGTCCAGAGTGTTCATAGTCAGTTAGCTTTGTCTCTCTCTTCAGAAACAGTTGAATCAGACAGTTGCTTATCACCCCCCCCCCCCCCCACACACACACACACACACACACCTACCTACAAGTTTATTTATTTTAAAAATGCTGTCTTGTCTGATCGACATAGTTCACTTCCTGAAATGCACATGATGCTAACAGATAGCCTTTAGCAAACTCGGGCCGCTAGGGCAGCATGACCTACTTTCTCTAAATAAGGTTAAAGCCAAATAAATTCTAGCCAATCAAAATGAAGTCAACTTGGTCGCCGGGTAAAGCTGCATATCATTACCGCACCCAACTCTTTTACTGAGGTAGAGGTCTGGCGTTTCAAAACAATCCCCCGCTCTAAAAAATGCAGTTTTTTTTCTTTGGAGATTTGACATATGCAGAAATGCCAACAACATGAACTAGTTTTTACTGCCATGTCATCACTCCTTTAAGCTATAGAAATATACTAAATGATGTTGTGCCGAGTAAATTATGGACACTACCCACTCAGGACACTTGGATTACATTGGACGAGCAGTATGGAGGAATATTGCCAAGTTGTTGTGGACCATTTGAGAGATTAAAAAAGTGCTCCAGAGTCTTGCTCAGCATGAGGGGGAGTAGAAAATGAAGGCACATCATTTTGTGGGTGTACTATTCCTTTAAGGCTACAGTCTACTTCTCCGACTGTGTAACCACGGAGACCCCTCAATCCCAGATAGTTCTGTCATTGTGCCGGGTACACAGTGCAATTTCCTGCCTGATCAGTAGGGGTCGCTATGCAAGACTGGCCTCATCCCATGATGCCAATGGTCGGTAACCTCGGTCATAACCTTGGTGGTTATTTTGCTTCCAGTTACAGTGAGCAATGGTGTCCAAGAGAGAGAGACTGTCGTTGCTGCAGCTGAATAACATTGAAACAGATACTTTTGATGCAAAAATGGAGACGATGGAGAGATTTTGGTGATTCCTCACTTCTTCGGCCAAACGTTCTTTGGTTGGAGTCATCTCTGCATCTTCATTGGCTAGCCGGTGTTTTAAAAATGGCGCTGCCAGAGTTTACATTGTGATAGACCAATCACAGCCCTTGCCATCTCCGTTGTCCCTTGACGGAGTGAAAGACACTGAAAAATATTTTGTGCAGCCGGAGAGGCTCTCAGTCAACGTAGAGCACTTTACAATAAATTAGCCTTTACTGTGAGGTACATGCAGCTTCGAGCTGGGAGGGGGAGGTGATTCATACTGCGAGTCGAGCCCCGTTACGTAGCCTACTGTGAGTTACCACCGAGTTATTCATACGTGCTGTGAGTGAGGCCGGGCTACTGAACAGCTGGTGATTCAGTCATGTTTACGAGTTATGAGTTTCCATGATTTGTAGCTCTCAGGAAGAGAGGGGGGGGGAGTGACTGACTCCATCGCTGTTAGCAGAGCAATGCTAATGAAGCTAGTGAGAGATTGTCTTGTGTGTAGCACTTAGATCACTTTCTTTACCCTTTTTATGGTATTTGGTTATGGCAGCGTAGTTACCTTTACCTGAGGTACCATTGTGAAAAGGAGAGCAGGACAGATCAGACAGATTCTAAGCATGAAGGAGCCTATGGGAGCAATCAACATAGGAAACAGGAAACACTTTTGATTTAAAGAGAAAGGTTATTGATGAACCATGAAGTCAAATGTAACAAAATCAGAATGAAAAAGCTCTATTTACCAGAAAGGTAATAAATAAAAATTACTCATCAAGGATGCGCAGTCATCCTTTTACTGGCGCGTGCAGTAAGCGGTCTACCCGAAAAATAAAATGACTATTTCACAAAATATGAACATAGCTACGCAAAATAATCTGGTCAGCAGTGACAGTAAATGAATCTGCCCACGCAGAACTGAATGCTCCGTTTTCATCTGACAGTTTTCTCCTCCATAGTCGGCCTACCTGGCTGGAGAAGTGATCAAAGTGCAGCACATGACAGGGTCGGACTGGATAAATAACCTTTTGCTCGTTTATTATTCACTTTAAATGCCGTAACTGCAGCAACAGCGCGATGTTGTGATCCTTCTGTAGTCGACTGCACTGAGGATCCAACCACAACAGAGACGCTCGACTCTGAGACGTTCATGGAACAGGACGCAGGAGGAAAGTTGCTTGCAGCAGGTCCATGATGTTTCCTCTGTTTAAAATTAATTTTTTTAATTTTGTTGGTTGGGGGGGAGGGGAGGGGGGGGCTGAGCGTGTGACCTGACTAAGGGGGAGGTAATTAAGTGGGGGGGGGGGGAGAGGGAGAGTAGCAGGGGAAATGATAAGATAGAGAAACTTATTGTCACAAGGGAAATTGTTGGTTTGAGGGGGGGGGGGGTGGCAGGGTGGGTGCCGCCCTGGCGGGGGGGGCGGGCGGGGGGCTGAGGACTGGGGGTGGGGGTGTCGGTGGTGGGGGGGTGGTGGGGAGGCAGCTTGTTAGTCCTGTCTCTCTGCTGTGCCGGCTCACCGGCTCCGTTGAGGGGGGGAATGAGCTAGGGGGGCGCGGGGCGTCGCGGGTTGGGGGGGCGTAAGGGGATGGGAGAAGGAAAGAGGGTAGTGAAAGGATTAATGCCCCGGCAGATTTTTAGTGCTAAACACTGATGAACTGAAAGCTGGGAGCGAGGAGTACAGAAAAAGATTATTTGAGAAACAGGGTTGTAGCTAGCTGGTAAAGGGCAAATGGGGAAAGTCAGGGTGAAAAAAGAGGTGAGAAGACAGAGACAGAATGGTAGGTTGGTGTACAGATCTAGAAAGGGTGCGTGGGGGGGGAGGTGGGGGGAGCCGGAAGGGCCGGACTAATTTTAGAAACACTGTTTTGTTAGTATACGTCTAGACACTTGGTCAGAAAGCTGGAAGAGCATTGCAGTTAACAGCACAGGCGGTCGCGTGCTGCTCACTCTTCTGCACCGAAACCAAACCCACACACACACATGGACAGAATTGAAATAAATTGGCAGATTAGTCACACCCTCCACCCCTCTCAACTGAGTGGTCCGTCTGTCCTCCACCTCACAGCATAGGCTGAGGTAAAAGAGGGTGGCTTAGCGAGCAGCCCGCTGTAAACCGCGGCTGAACACCAATATAAATAAATAGAGCTATGGAAATACATTAATGGCTCATTTTGGAAAAAATAAACATCAAGGCGCGGAACAGCGACAGTCAAAAAAAAAAAAAGAAAAAAAATTCTGTAAGTTATTTGTGATACACGATATCAGAATTGATAAGCAATATTTTAAAACTATGTGGTCAGATCGATACAAATAGTAAAATTGAAAAAATCCAGTCTTTAAACAGCTGCGCATTGAAAAAGGGTGAAATGTCCGAATTGTTTTTATGGCCAAAATGATTTTAAAACGCAGCTCAATCTAAAAGGTTTGGTAAAACAGTTTTGTTGGTTCGCAGTATAGGCTTTTTTTATTCGATTTTCTGTAAATGCCGTTCTTTTTGTTGTGATAAACGTTTGTGTTATTTTTTTCTCCCTCTTCTTGTTTAAGTCTGTAAAAAGTTAAGGAAAAGGTGTGGGGCCTCTGGATTTGCAGGTGAATTTTTCCGCCCACGCGTTTCGTTTCCTTCTCGGGTGCTTCCGTGAGCGCCCTTCTTACCTTCTCTCATCCTTCTTCCTTTGAAGGCTTGGTTTGATGAGCCCTGCCGGCTTATTTTCTTTTGGCCTTTGTTCCTAGACTTGATCCAGTGAGCACTGCACCTTCTTTCTTTCTCTGTAAAGTTTAGAGAATTAGCTGACGGGCTTCGTGTTGTGTATTGTTAATTCGGTGGGGTGTATTGGCTGATTCGAGTGGGGCTGATTTTTGTTCTAAAGTTCTGTCCTCCGCTTCATAAAAAATAATAGTCTCGGAAATCCTCAATATCTGTGTGTCGCCTGGGGGGGTTAATTTCTTAAAAGGAATGACCTGGGGTGCCTGTCTGTGCGTCGTCGTTCTTTCTTTCTTATAAAGGCGCGTCTTTGTTTGCGTTCTGTGGGCATTAATTTTTAGGTTTTTGCGCTGGGGGCTTCTCCCCCTGGGTCTCTCGTGCTGGCCCGCCGCCCCGTTCTTCCCGCCTTGTGCGCTGGGGGGGTGGGGGGGGAAAAAGAGGAGGATCGATTGAAATAAGCGAATAAAAGATGTGCGGCTCCCCCCCTCCCCTCCTCATCCTTCATACCAAACTACATGAATCTGTACGTGCACCTTTCAAACCTCATGATGCACACGCCCGCTGCAACACACCCACCACCAGGTGCTGATGCTGCGTGTCATCTGTCACCTAATGAATGAATATGCAGTCGTACCAGTTTGGCTCCTACACCCCCTACGATCACCTCCAGCTTCATTCCTTCTCTCAGGTGATTTGTCCTGCAGACAAACTTCCTGTCTCATACAACAGCTCAGCTCAGTCCACTGTACTGGGTCAGGTTGACCTAAACTTCTGAACGTTGCCAGGAAACATGAAGAATTTAGACTTCTGACCATAAATCCTCCTTCAGAACAAAGTTCCTTCTTCCCCACTCAGCCTTGACATATTGATTAGAGTTAAATAGTTCACTGTTTGGGCCTCATTTAGTTCAGCAGCTAGACTGAACTGCTGTTGAACAGATTTTATTCAAGTTTGATTATTACTGATTATTTCAGAACATTACAATCCTTCTTCAGAAGGTGTTGAATCTTCCATCAAACCTTCAACTTACCTGAAGATGATGATGGAGGCAGAAGAATGATCCCAGATAGAAAACTTCCTGAAACAGGATGGAAATAAACATGAGATGTGAGTCAAACATATTAAATGTGAGCTACATGTTACTTGATGCACAATGAGATACTGAGCATACTAATGAATACTGAAATACTATCACATGACATGATTACATATTAACCTGGTGTCTACAAACAGCCCAACCATGAATGACCTAAAATATGCGAGTACAGCTGATTAAATGATCCTAATGAAATAAATGGACCTGATCAGCACCCAGAGACGAACCAATGATTAAATATAATGTGGTATTTGTACAAATCAATACTCTATGCCCCTGCCTGTGCAGGGTGGGCATTCCCTAACCACCACTAACTGATCTCACAACTGTCTTCACATGAGGGAGAAAATTTAAGAGGTGAAAGTTGGTGAAACATCCTTCATGACCTCCACTAATTGAGCGATTGCAGCCAGAGCCAACTGTTTATGCACAAAACGGTCCAGATTCCTAGCATATCCACACACAAAACATGTTCCCTGATATTCTTGGAACGTGTCACAGTGGTCACCACCAAACCAGACCATCTTCCTCATCCTCACCCTTCATACTAAAACTGTTCTAATCTCCCATGATGACGACACCATGAATTATATCCTTACTGATGAAATTAACAGAAGAAGGAAAATAAGAAAAAAAAAAAAAAAAAAAAAAAAAAATAAAAAAGAAAAAAAATACAGGTGGTGTTCTGGGGGGAGGAAGAAAAAAAAAAAAAAAAAAAAAAAAAAAAAAAAAAAATTCCCGCATAAGAAAAAAATTGGGAGGGGGGGAGAAGAAAAAAAAAAAAAGAGAAAAAAAAAAAAAAAAAAAAAAAAAGATACGGAAATAAAAAAAAAAAAAAAAGGTGCAATTTTTTTTAAAAAATAATAAGGGGAAAAAATAGTGGGAGAAAAAGGGGGGGGGGAAGAAGAAGAGGGGGGGGGAGGAGAAAGGGGGTGAGAGGGGGGTGGGGGGGGGGGGGGGGAAGAAAAGGGGGGGGGGAGGGGGGGAGGGAGGGAAATAAATATAATAAAAAAAAAAAAAAAACTAGATGTTTATGGCTGGGTGAGCAGACATAAACGTGGCAGAATATCACCAAAGAGGAGCTGCGTGTCACCAAATTCATGTCCAAGGAGATCATTCTCATGAAAAACAATGGATTCAATCTAAATTCAGGGGAGGGAAATTTACCACAAACACCATGGTTTCATTCAGTTCAGTGAAGCTAGCACTTTAAGATGATTTTGGAAATAATGTGTTTTCCCTACTTAACATTCATGCTGCAGATGAAGAGAAACACTTTCCTAGAACTCATCCTTGTTCACCATTATTTAAATAACCAGCAGTGTTTATGGCTTATGATCAAAAAGCAATCCTTAAAATGGAGAAAAATGGGACACAGACCAATGCTGGGAGAACTGGGCTGCACCCAGTTGTTTTTTCTTCCTCCTCGTTGTTTAGGCCTGTGGCGGCTCCGTCCGCCTGAAAGGTTCGTCGTTAAGTGGTGGTGATTCCGCTCCTGATGTGGGGAGGGACAGAGTTGTGAGCCTCCTTGTCGGCGTCTTGTCCCCTCGGGTCGGAGGCGCCCTGAGATTCTCTTCTTGGCCCGTTTGGAGTGCATGCGGTCCGGGCCACCCGCCCCAGTCGTCCCGCGCGGCTGGCTGTTTGATGCGCCCTTACTGGTGCAGCCAATCCAAAAAGTTAGTGTGGAGTCCTGTTGGCCAGAGATTAAGGGGGAGGGGAGCGAGAGGAAACCTAAGTAACTGTTTCCACAACAACTCTTCCTCCATTCTTTCAACACGTCCTGCTGGACGTTACAGGATTTTCATTTCACCTCCGTTTGATTTTTCTCACTTCAGTCTTGCAGAGAAAGCAAGACTTAAAGAAAAGAAAACATTTTCCGTCGCAACTCAAAACCACATCAAGCCCACAGATCCACCACTCCGCCGCAGCAACTAAACCTCACTAAACACCAAACATCACAAGCACACAAATCCCGGGATTATTACCACTTACCGATTAAAGCAAACACATCACACCAAGCTTTGGAAATTCTCACCTGCTTTCTCCACGAGGCTTCCCTCGATAACAACTCTTTGTCTGATCTTCTTCCGCCACGTCGTTTCTCTCCAGCGGGCTGACCTCCGCAGAGGACAGAAACCAACAATCATCAGTATCCAAGATACGTCTGAAAGTATTCATGAAATAATGTTGCAGAGAATACCTTGTAAAGAAGAGAAGCGGAGCCTCCAGATATTCAGTCTCTAAACTTTGTTCTTGTGATGTTCTGCTTCACTCCGCCTCGATCTGATGAAGAGAACTCCGATCAAAGAATGGAATGCGGAAGTCACGTGCTGCTGCTTCTTCTTCTTCCTGGTTTGTAAACAACGTAAAAGCTGCATTACCGCCACCAACTGGTACGGAGTATGGGTCAGGACAGACGTAGAAGGATGTAGAAGACAGTCTGTCTTCTACATCCTCTTCATCAACCCTGTTTTGAACAAAAACCAAGTATGATTTTGTTCATCTTCTTCTGAGTTACACTGTAGAACATCTGGGAGATCAAATGTTACTTTTTCCCTGAGTTTAGCTTCCATGATCTTCCTTTCTGTCTCATATTTGTTGCAGTGCATCATGACATGTTCTCTGCTTTCTGTTTGATTGCAACAGTCACATCGTCCTGTGTTATGCTCGCCCATTTTATACAATGTACCATTAAGCCCAGTATGTCCCATTCTCAGTCTTGACATAACCTTGTAGTACTTCCCATGTCCTGTAGTCATCCTCTCTTGTCTCACTGTCTGTTGTATCCTGTAAAACCACCTTCCTTTCCTCTCTTCCTCCCATTGTTTCTGCCAACGTCTCTTTATTTCCATGGAAACCCGCGCTGTCATATTTTACTATGGAACAAAGCAGCCATCAGATTACTGACGTAAATACTAAATAAACATACTGGATGCTGCACATACACGTTTCTCACTGAATGTTTTATTACATTAATGTTTATTTAAGTGATAAATTCAATGGCCCTCATTTATCAAACGATCGTACGACGAAAATCTGTGCGTACGACCATTTCCACGCAAGACTCGGCATTTATCAATTTGAACGTGATCGTAGAATACGATCAAATCTCACGACAGCTCTGAGTTCGTGTACGCAAGTTTGAGTCAGTGAGGGTTTGCAGCGCAGCAGAACATGAAAATATTTATTAACCAAACGGCAAACTGCCATTTAAACATAAGTATTCACATATCAGCACTAAGAATGAACCAATTTGCAAAGAAAAAGAAAAAGGAAAAAGTGAATGTAGAATGTATTCCCAAAATTACGCAAAAATAGCTGTGACTGAATTTAATTGTGTTTCGGTTTGCCTGTGCTGGCCTGTCGAATAGCTGGGTAGGCTCCAGCACCCCCGGCCCTGGGTAAGCTACAGAAAATGCCATGCATGAATTTATTTCCTCCATTTATCACAACAAATTATTAAAATTATTAACATACAGTTCTAGGAGACAAGTGCTTTGCACTCTTTGTGCATCTCCTCAACCCGCTGGTAAAACTGCCGCATCGGAGCGGGGAAAGGCATCAGTACGCACACACGCGCAGGTGCCCAGGTGGAGCGCTGCTTCGGGCTGCAGGAAGGCAGGTGGGTGTCTGACGGTCCGGCTCGGACCCGGCGGGATGAAACGCTGCTTTAGACTCTGAGAAAATCTACAACACTCCTGTCCTGTGCAGTGCTGCACATCGCTCGGACCGCTGGAGAGTTTTGATAAACAGTCAGAGAAAAAGATGCGCCGAGAGCTGCCCTGGAGCCCCCACTGAGCTAAATGGAGGAGACCCTAGCTGATCCGTCATTTCTAATAACTAATCTATACTTTAAAGTTGTGTAAGTTTTGCAAATGCAAGTTATCTTTTTTCTGTCCCTGTCTGGTTCAGGCTCGGATCTGACCGGCATCCGCCTGTCACCTGTTAGAGCGCAAGTGGGGGGGGTGCCGGTGCAACATCTTTTGGTGGCGAGTTTCATATTGGACCACTTTTTCTTGACACATTGGCTAAAGAATTGTGACGTTGCCATGGGATGTGGGCTATTATTAAATTTCATAACTAATAAAACGAATAAACCATATAAACCAGGCCTAGATTGAGACTTTTATTATTATCTCAGCCGGTCGTTCACACCGGTGAGGCTGACTGATCCTCTTCCGTGCAGCGTTGTTGTGCACGTCTCTGACTCCGGTTTTTAAGCTGCCAAACAGCACCTCTTTAATCTTTCCCACCTCACAAATGAGGAATTCTGTCTTGATCCCCCCAAAAGTTTCCTTTTTGGGCAGAATCTCTCCTCTCCATGGTTCAACCTCGCCGGGTGAAGCCTCATAATTATGCATGTTTAAGGGCGTAACCGTGGGCGTGACATTTAAATGACGATAAATTTCAGCTGTGGAATTTATCAAGACTCTTTTGTTCGTACGACGAGATTGGACCGATACGAACGTTTTAATAAATCACACGTGGGTCCAATCGTACGACCATTTTTACGATCAAATGTGCGATCATTTCTACGATCGTTTGATAAATGAGGGCCATTGAGTTTTGAAGGGAAAATCCATATCAGCCAGTAAGCTAGCATTTATTAAAGTCCAGTGCTGACATTCAGAGCGGGACCCTCCAAAGCCGCCCGCTCTGTCTTCAGTTGATGCCCCACCTTCAGGTGTTTTTGTGCAGACATACAGTATGATGTCGGCTGCTTTGCAAATGCGAGGCAACATGTCCAGAATATCAAAATTCACCACAAAGTCTACAAAAGTCTAAAAACAAATGTAATCCAACAAGTGGGCTGAACACAGAGCAGTTGGTTGCTAGGCAACGCAACATCTGTTTATGCTGGCGCAGGGATATTTTGTGCTGCGGTCTATCGGATCTACGTGTGGGTTACAGTCTGTTTTACCACGGGCTTGGAACGCAGCTCAGCCAATCACATTTAAGAATGAGAAACACCCGTTTTATCATTTTTTCATGACTGTAGATAGAAAATAGGGTCCAGGCTGAAAATCTCAAGCCATCCTTTAATTTCATCATAAGCTCATCATACTCACCTGTTGGTCTGTGACCAGGTCCACGCTCTGGAGGCCTGGGGGGGTCAGGATGCAGCTGTTCTGAGTTCTCTCCTGGAGGAAAACAAAATAAGGAAAATAAGCTATATTAGGCATTGAATGGTTTATTTGAAGGGCCTGTAGATGGATAAAGATGGACAGAAAGAGAGAGGAGGAAGATATGCAACATTTTATTTCACCACTTACACATGATCCTAACCTGTTAGTCTGCAGGCATCTTTATATGAAGTTGAAGGCCAGGTGTGTCTGTAGGGCTGGACGATATGGACCAAATATCATATCACCATATATTTATTTTAGATGACGATTTATGATATATACCAGTATTTTTACCGTAATTTGTCTGAAAGTTTAATTTCATATCAAGCATACCATATCTATATTTAAAAACACGATACGATCTATTAATGAAATCACGCGAGATATCATCGTTTTGTTACCAAATCTAATGAGATTTCATGAAATACAGAGAGATTTCATCGCTTGGTTATAAAATCTTGTGCTATTTCATGTAATCTCATGAGATTTTGTAACAAAATGATGATATCTTGCGAGATTTCATTTGTAAAATGGATCAATACCATGTTTTTAGATATAGATATGGTATCAGCATATGAAAATATTGCGATATTTCAGTGTATCAATATTTGTTCCCACCCTTATTAAATAATCAGGTGACCCCTTTGTAGTCAGTCGAGGTGCAGCCGGGTCATTACAAAAAAACAAAGCAAATATATCAGTATATCGCACAGCCCTAGTGGTCTGTATCTTCTGCTTTCAAGCCCTCTACTGTAATGGTGTAAATCAAGTATTTCATTAGTTCTCATATGCAAATAAACAGAGCATGCTGTTACAATAAGATTCATCCTCTGTGTAAATGTTATGAGCCCCTAAATTTCATCATCAGGATATCACTCTTTATTACTGTGAAAAGGTGCCCAAAGCCTTTTCTTGTTAAGTGGACATAGACATTAATGCTATTTATCACAGAGGAGAAATTCTAGTCAGCACTGCACTACACCATAGGTAGGGAAGGAGAAATATAGATAGTTATGGAAAGCACAAGTCATATTACACTGCAAGGAAAAGCTCTAGAATTTGGTCCAATTCTGTGATATTGTTCTGAGAAAATATAAATCTAGCACAACTGACAATCTTAGAGAAACGTTTGCAGATGACTTGAGTTCCCTTCAGCTGCAGTCACAGTGTCACTCTCTGTCTCTGACCCTGGTTGCCTAGCAACAGCCTTGTGCTGCTCTCCTGTAACTGTCTGTCTCTTAGGGAAGTAAGAGGATATATCCATGGTGGATTTCCTCTTCATTGTCTGGAAATTGACATGTCGTTAGCACATACTGATTAAATCATAAAGCAAACGTCTGTATGACGGTAGTTGCCTGGACCGTGGCAGTCAGCTAACGTCAGCTAGTGTTAAAGAATGTTTGCAAGGTGGTTTGAAAATGTTCTCAATCTAACCCAAGTAACGCCAACACAACATTAACTAGCTAATGTGAACTTATGAGTGGCTTGATGAAATGAAAACATATCAGAGGAATTTCCATATTGCAGTTTTTATTTTTACAGTACTGGTTAACAAACACTGGCTAACGTTAGCTTGGTAGCTTTATTAGCCCATGAAACCGTAATGTACATTGGACGTAACGTCTAAAACAATGTAATCTAAGCTAGATTACATAGATTATCTGACATAGCCAGTTTCAATGGAAAAGAATAGCTAGTGTGATTTTTGTTTTTAACACTTACCTCTGAGTTCTTTGATGAAACGATCGTCTCCACTCTGCTACCCACAACAATGGAATCAGCTTTCCTACTTATTTAACCAAGAAGAAGAAGAAGCAGCAGCACGTGACTTCCGCATTCCATTCTTTGATCGGAGTTCTCTTCATCAGATCGAGGCGGAGTGAAGCAGAACATCACAAGAACAAAGTTTAGAGACTGAATATCTGGAGGCTCCGCTTCTCTTCTTTACAAGGTATTCTCTGCAACATTATTTCATGAATACTTTCAGACGTATCTTGGATACTGATGATTGTTGGTTTCTGTCCTCTGCGGAGGTCAGCCCGCTGGAGAGAAACGACGTGGCGGAAGAAGATCAGACAAAGAGTTGTTATCGAGGGAAGCCTCGTGGAGAAAGCAGGTGAGAATTTCCAAAGCTTGGTGTGATGTGTTTGCTTTAATCGGTAAGTGGTAATAATCCCGGGATTTGTGTGCTTGTGATGTTTGGTGTTTAGTGAGGTTTAGTTGCTGCGGCGGAGTGGTGGATCTGTGGGCTTGATGTGGTTTTGAGTTGCGACGGAAAATGTTTTCTTTTCTTTAAGTCTTGCTTTCTCTGCAAGACTGAAGTGAGAAAAATCAAACGGAGGTGAAATGAAAATCCTGTAACGTCCAGCAGGACGTGTTGAAAGAATGGAGGAAGAGTTATAGGATGAGTTATTCACCTCATTCAGGAAGTCAGGATGGGCGCCGCCACTTCGGCCTACAACAACTTCTGTCTAGTCAGAGTTGCGGGAGTCTATCGCTGCCTCCGCAGCAGCTCCGCGGATGAACTAATGAATAGATTTAATGCTGTAAGTGTTAAAAAGCATTCATGGCTTTGTCTGCGGGTGCTACAGCAACTGGAAGGAGATCAATCTGACACTTTATTTAGTTTCCATCACAGTTTCTGTCCCGACAGCTAACGGTGTTAGCCTCGGCTGCTAACAGTAGCAGCTGCTCTCTAGTCGTGGATTCTGCTTTATTCTTTATTTACGGTCTCTGCTCTCAGAGCAGCTTTAATCATCAGTTCAGCGCCTTTTGTAGGATTTTAGCTTTCAGATGAGGCATAACGTGATCATATTTACAGTAGTGTCCTTAAAACAACTTCGGCTTCTGACTGCCCTGATAGCCTAAAGCTAACTTAGCATAATGGAAACAACAACACAGAGATGATCGCGACCTAGCAGAATAATAACTGTAGTGATAATAAAGTCCCGTTTTGTTCACATAATCATCCCCTCCATCCAGGTATTAGCTACGGTGGCGCTGAACTGCCACAGCGATGAAATAAATGTTGGAGCCATTTCTCGTGAATAACGAGAAAAAATCTCTTATAAGGGAGAGAAACTTTCTCGTTTTACGTAAAACCTTTCTCGTTTACGAGATTAATAAGGAAAGTTTTCTGTTATAAGACTTAATAAAGTTGGAAAGATATTGACAGATTCGGACTTGGGGATCAATAACTCGAGACGAAACGTTTTTGAAACACAAATGCACCCCTTTTAGGTCATAAAGCGCAGACACAGCTAAAGAATGAAAAAACGTTATTTGAGAAAAACCGAGCTGGATGAATAACATTCTAGAGCAGGCGGTGCCGCGAGTGGTTAGGGACCGTCTGCAAAGACAATACATGAGCAAGACGCTGCGAATAAAAATCAATAACCCCCCTGTCATACAGAGACTCCGAAATCCCCACACACTAGGGGCTCCAGATGGTCATACTACAACAGCTGTTTTGGAGAAATGTGCCTTTGATAATTATTAACTCTTGCTAAGACAATAGGGCCCTGTTGATCACTACACTCTTCCTCTAATAAAATTGCTTAAATGTATTTTGGGGATTTTAAAAAGCCAAATAAGTCATATATTGGAATAATATGATATATATGTTGTAGTACATAAACTCCGTTCAATAAAACATCTCCTTTTTTCATGTCTTTTGAGTAAATAGCTAAATTTAAATGGGGTGAGTATCGGCCTAGCGTCTTTTCAAACCCTGCCTTTTTTGCTGTAAAGGGAGTGCTGGGCCCTGGTGTTTGCGGCAGTCCATGTTTCTTGCTGTGGGTCTACTTTTTTGGGGCCTTTGCCTCTCCCCCTTGGGGGCCCCTGGTTTTTCCTCCCTTGGTCTGTCTTTTTTCTTGGTGGGGGGGGGGGGGGAAAGGGAAGGGGGGGGGGAGGAAGGTAAAGAAGGGGGCGGGGGGGGGGGGGTTAGGGGGGGGGGCAAAAATTTGGTGGGTATGTAGGGGCTGTAGGGGAGGGGAGGGGGGGGGGGGGGGGGGGGGGGCGGCGGCGGGGGGCGTGGCGGGCCCCCGCCCCGCGTCGGGGTGTGGTGGTCGGTGGGGGGGGGGGCGACGCGTTTGGGGCTGTCTTGGGTTCTTGGGGGGGGGGGGGGCGCCCCGCGGCGGGGTGGGGGGGGTGGGTGGGTTGGTCGTGGCGCTCAGGGCGATATCTTTCCAACTTTTTCTAAGTCGTTATAACGAGATAAACTTTCTCGTTTTACGTTAAAACGAGAAAGTTTCTCGTTATAACGAGATATGGCTCCAACATTTATTTCATCGCTTTGGCAGTTCAGCGCCACCGTAATTAGCCGACTCAGTGCAAAGTGTCAATTTCGCAGCTGAAGCCTCCCGGTGTTACGAGGTAACTGGTTTTTGTGCTAACTGGTGATTTTTGCAGATGTTGCCTTCAGGAGTACTCAGCCTTTTTTCCAAACGCGCAGATTCGACAATCCACATGAGAACACAGTCTGATGCTTCACTTTGCTGTTCAATAAAGTTAAATAAAACTGAACGCTGTGTTGTTGATTTGTGACTATGAAGAGTTTTGTTGGTATGAAACTGTGGCAGGCAATAAATAAAATACACGTAAATAAAACACAAAGTTCAACAATATGCTGCAGGGTTCGAACCTGCGGCAAACAGAAAAGAGTCACACCTTTTCTGAGAGGCGTAACCCGCTACACCACAAAGCTCAACACAACTACCTACAAAACTGTCACATTTCATGTCTCTCCTGGTCTTCCGATGTAAACATCACAAGATAACATGTCTGCCCGTGTTATCTGCTTATCGTGTTAACTGGTGACATTCACTGCAGTTTGTTACTAAGTAGATCGCAACAACGGTTTGGTTTTCAGCCTTTCTTACCGTCATTTTGTCTGAATTCAGCCGTTTTAGTGCTTCATTTAGTGAATCACAACTTGTAATGCTGTGTGATCTGTCCACAATCCACAGGTAGCGACAACGTGACGCTTCACTTAGCTCTTCATTAGAACTGAGCGACCGAGCAAACAAACACTGTCACTGATTTGTGACATTATATAGTGTTGTGGGTGTGAAGCCATGGCAGACAATACATTAAACAAACAAACAAACAAACAGACGAAACATACAAAAAGCCCAATGCAGAGGCAGCGAGGTTCGAACCAGTAGCAAAACAAAAATCCTTGTGCAAAGTTACACACTGAGCTATACAAGCAACAGACAAACATCCCATGTCTTTGAAATTACTTTTCTTGATCTTGATTTTATGTAAAAATCACAAGTTAACATACTTGTGTTATCTGTGACATTAAGTTGCTGAAATGAAGCTTATTCTTCACTGTTCTAGTTTGCTGCTAAATAGTCTAACAGCTTGACCCGAAGCCCAGTACGCTCATTCTGGCCAAATGTAGCCTGTTTAATCAAACAGTGTTGGCAGGTGTACGATAATTATCGTATTTGTACGATAATTTGGCCCTCTGTACGATGTGCGATCAATAATCCTAAAAAAGGGCAAATGTACGATAATTTGACCATTTCATATTAATGTGAGCAAAACTGTGGCTGGCGAATTTTTTTGTGAACCCTGAAGGCATAGTTCCCATGTGAATGTTACCAGCCAATCATGCTTTGCTGAGGTAGTGCGAGTGACGTCATGTGTTGATTGGCTGCATGGTAAGCTGCACCCGCCCAGGGCGCTCAGACAGGAAGGCGGCGAGATTAAAACAAAAAAACGAAGGGAGAGGAGGAATATTAGTATAAATAATAAATGAGTAGAAGCCGGATTGACTGATGGAGGGCGAGAAACGTGGCCACCATCTTGGAGTACAGCCAGTTAATAACTACGTGGCGAGCGGCCAGAGCTGCGCAGCATCTTCTGCTGTATGGGGGGGGGGGGGGGGGGGGGGGGGGGGGGGGGGGGGGGGGGCCGGGGGGGGCCGCGGGGCGGGGCCGGCCCCCGGGGGGCGGCCCCGCCCGGGGGGGGGCGGGGGGGGGATGGGGGGGGGGGGGGGGGGTGCTGGGGGGGGGGGGGGGGGGGGGGCGGGTGTTGTGTTGGTGTGTGTGGGGGGAGGGTTGTTTGGGGGGGATTGTGTTGTTTTGGTTTGGTGAAGGTTTTTGAGAAGTGTGGTGTGGTTTTGGGGGAAAGGTGGTTGGGGGGGGTGGTGGGTGTGGAGTGAGAGGTTGTGGTGGGTGTTTGGTTTAGGATTGTTGTGGTTGGGGGTTAGTTGTGGTTTTCTGTGGTTGTTTGGTCATGGTTTTGCGCCAATGGTGTTTGGTGTGTAGAGTGTTAAATTTGCCGCCAGCGCCCAGAAATCGGTTGTGGGCTTCGCTCTTTTTTGTTTTTTGGGGGGGCTCGGTGCTGTTGGTGACTTTTTGTGGAGAGATCTGATCCCTCGTACATCTGTCTGAAAGAGTGTGGGAGATGAGTAGTGAGTATGTGCTGATTAAGGGGTTTGTGGGTGGGTTTGAGTTATAAGCCCCGAAATGAGGGAGGTGCCGGAGGAAAAAGTAGGGAAGGATGTGTTTGTATTTATGTATGGTGGTGGATGTTTTGGAGTTTTGTAGGTTTTCAATTCAGTGTTGTTTTCTTTGAAAATATTGAGAAATGTGTCACTGGAAGTGCCAAGCCAGTGTGAAAATGCCTCTGTTGGAAAAGTGGGCGGGGCTAAATAAGGAAAAACACATTATTTCCAAAATCATCTTAAAGTGCTAGCTTCACTGAACTGAATGAAACCATGGTGTTTGTGGTAAATTTCCCTCCCCTGAATTTAGATTGAATCCATTGTTTTTCATGAGAATGATCTCCTTGGACATGAATTTGGTGACACGCAGCTCCTCTTTGGTGATATTCTGCCACGTTTATGTCTGCTCACCCAGCCATAAACATCTAGATTGTTGGACTTTGTTCCTTTTAAAAATAATATGCCAGCATCTCCTTAGGCTTTCCACCGATCAGATCGGTTTGATCGGATCGGCCGATATTTCACATTTTTTTCATCTTTTCTGATCGGTCCTTAACTTTTCATTCACCGATCAATGACGTCATTGTCATTTTGAATCTGCTCCAGTAAAACTCTCATTTACACCAATTAAACTTAGAAAACAAGCAAACAAACAAAGCAGAATAGACACGTACTCACTAGTATGTGTTTTATGTCTTCGTGGCGTTTTTGTCGTGAGTTCTGTCACTATGTGCTGGACAATAAAGTTTTTACAATCCCAAATTCGCCACACGTAAAGGATGGCGACGCCGGTTGCAAACATGTCAGCTCTTAGACTGAAAGGACACAGCGCATTTCCTGCATTTCCGCAAACAACAATTTACCTTAAACTGTTGCAGCACAAGTGTTTGTCTCCGTGTCTCCATCAGAGACTGTAAATAACACGTCTCCAGACCGCGGAGACCTCCAGTGCTCCTCGCGTGCTGCAGCAGGTATGAACACAAACGCTCCTGACGCTGACGCATGCGTCCACAGCAAATATATTCCAGCCTACTGTGGTGATACCGGACTACATGAGCTGCAGCAGGTTGTTCATTCTCACGTCGAGATTCTTCTGAGGAAACAGTCACTCGATTAGTTTGACCACTGATATGACATCATCAGATGTGAGCCCCAACTTCTGAAGCAGCATTACTGCCTTCATTTGCACTGTGACTGTAAATAATTTCAGTTATGACAGTTTAAGTTGGGCTGTTATTTGTGCCACTGGCTCAAATTATTTTGGTTTGTCCTGATTAAACCTGAATGCTCGTTAGAGGTTATTGATGTTTAACCTTTTCATCTCAGTCAGTTCAGGACAAAAAATGGAAACAAAAATCCTTTTTATGATACTCAGTAAACTGTATAAATACAGGTAAACGAGCTATTTAAATAGATATATTTGCTTCCTCACATGATCGGATCGGTGATCTTTTTTTTTTTTTTTAAACTCTGATCGGTGATCAGCCCCAAAAATCCTGATCGTGTAAAGCCTAGTTGATTTTTCATATTATTTAGTTCTGAGTTTCCATCTTCTGCTAATTTCATCAGTAAGGATATAATTCATGGTGTCGTCATCATGGGAGATTAGAACAGTTTTAGTATGAAGGGTGAGGATGAGGAAGATGGTCTGGTTTGGTGGTGACCACTGTGACACGTTGCAAGAATATCAGGGAACATGTTTTGTGTGTGGATATGCTAGGAATCTGGACCGTTTTGTGCATAAACAGTTGGCTCTGGCTGCAATCGCTCAATTAGTGGAGGTCATGAAGGATGTTTCACCAACTTTCACCTCTTAAATTTTCACCCTCATGTGAAGACAGTTGTGAGATCAGTTAGTGGTGGTTAGGGAATGCCCACCCTGCACAGGCAGGGGCATAGAGTATTGATTTGTACAAATACCACATTATATTTAATCATTGGTTCGTCTCTGGGTGCTGATCAGGTCCATTTATTTCATTAGGATCATTTAATCAGCTGTACTCGCATATTTTAGGTCATTCATGGTTGGGCTGTTTGTAGACACCAGGTTAATATGTAATCATGTCATGTGATAGTATTTCAGTATTCATTAGTATGCTCAGTATCTCATTGTGCATCAAGTAACATGTAGCTCACATTTAATATGTTTGACTCACATCTCATGTTTATTTCCATCCTGTTTCAGGAAGTTTTCTATCTGGGATCATTCTTCTGCCTCCATCATCATCTTCAGGTAAGTTGAAGGTTTGATGGAAGATTCAACACCTTCTGAAGAAGGATTGTAATGTTCTGAAATAATCAGTAATAATCAAACTTGAATAAAATCTGTTCAACAGCAGTTCAGTCTAGCTGCTGAACTAAATGAGGCCCAAACAGTGAACTATTTAACTCTAATCAATATGTCAAGGCTGAGTGGGGAAGAAGGAACTTTGTTCTGAAGGAGGATTTATGGTCAGAAGTCTAAATTCTTCATGTTTCCTGGCAACGTTCAGAAGTTTAGGTCAACCTGACCCAGTACAGTGGACTGAGCTGAGCTGTTGTATGAGACAGGAAGTTTGTCTGCAGGACAAATCACCTGAGAGAAGGAATGAAGCTGGAGGTGATCGTAGGGGGTGTAGGAGCCAAACTGGTACGACTGCATATTCATTCATTAGGTGACAGATGACACGCAGCATCAGCGTGGGTGTGTTGCAGCGGGCGTGTGCATCATGAGGTTTGAAAGGTGCACGTACAGATTAGGGCTGTGTTCAAAAAATCGATTTTCCAATTCTGAATCGATTCTCATATTAATTTCCAAAGATCGATTCATATCTCCAAAGATCGATTTTTCTTATCTTTTTTTTTTCAAAATGACCATTTAATGTACTGCCCCCGGTTAAGTGCAGTGGCTCAGCCGCTCTGCTAGGGGGAGATAGTGAGCTGGACAGAGTGTAGGACTACTGAAGCTCGTGCAGTGCCAGAAGAAGACTAAGTGGGGCTGGTACAAGTAGTTTCTAAAAATTCAGTTTAAACAGAGGAAACATCTGCCTGTAAGTACTTGTGCGTCCTGTTCCATGAACGTCTCAGAGTCGAGCGTCTCTGTTGTGGTTGGATCCTCAGTGCAGTCGACTACAGAAGGATCACAACATCGCGCTGTTGCTGCAGTTACGGCATTTAAAGTGAATAATAAACGAGCAAAAGGTTATTTATCCAGTCCGACCCTGTCATGTGCTGCACTTTGATCACTTCTCCAGCCAGGTAGGCCGACTATGGAGGAGAAAACTGTCAGATGAAAACGGAGCATTCAGTTCTGCGTGGGCAGATTCATTTACTGTCACTGCTGACCAGATTATTTTGCGTAGCTATGTTCATATTTTGTGAAATAGTCATTTTATTTTTCGGGTAGACCGCTTACTGCACGCGCCAGTAAAAGGATGACTGCGCATCCTTGATGAGTAATTTTTATTTATTACCTTTCTGGTAAATAGAGCTTTTTCATTCTGATTTTGTTACATTTGACTTCATGGTTCATCAATAACCTTTCTCTTTAAATCAAAAGTGTTGCCTGTTTCCTATGTTGATTGCTCCCATAGGCTCCTTCATGCTTAGAATCTGTCTGATCTGTCCTGCTCTCCTTTTCACAATGGTACCTCAGGTAAAGGTAACTACGCTGCCATAACCAAATACCATAAAAAGGGTAAAGAAAGTGATCTAAGTGCTACACACAAGACAATCTCTCACTAGCTTCATTAGCATTGCTCTGCTAACAGCGATGGAGTCAGTCACTCCCCCCCCTCTCTTCCTGAGAGCTACAAATCATGGAAACTCATAACTCGTAAACATGACTGAATCACCAGCTGTTCAGTAGCCCGGCCTCACTCACAGCACGTATGAATAACTCGGTGGTAACTCACAGTAGGCTACGTAACGGGGCTCGACTCGCAGTATGAATCACCTCCCCCCTCCCAGCTCGAAGCTGCATGTACCTCACAGTAAAGGCTAATTTATTGTAAAGTGCTCTACGTTGACGGAGAGCCTCTCCGGCTGCACAAAATATTTTTCAGTGTCTTTCACTCCGTCAAGGGACAACGGAGATGGCAAGGGCTGTGATTGGTCTATCACAATGTAAACTCTGGCAGCGCCATTTTTAAAACACCGGCTAGCCAATGAAGATGCAGAGATGACTCCAACCAAAGAACGTTTGGCCAAAGAAGTGAGGAATCACCAAAATCTCTCCATCAAAAAATTTCCCATGAGAGAACTATTGATTTTTTTTTTTTTTTTACTGATTTCCATTGATCATTTTTACGTTATTTTGTTCTCAATGCGCACTGCTATGAATTGCCTGAAGATTTTCAACTAGAGGTTGTTGTTTTAACTAGGGGTGTCCCCAGATAGTCGACGATTCAACAATTCGTTTCCAGGACTGTGCTTCGACTGTCAGTCTCTTAGTTGAATAGTAGCAACATGTGGTTACCACACAAAAATCATACCATCCTGCAGTAGGAGGAGGCTGAAAGTTTGATTTTTACACAATATTCATTTGTTCTTTAAATAATTCATGTTCTAGGTCTGTTAGCAGCCGAATAATTCTGTTATTATAAGTGTGGTATAAAGCAAAATGCGCCGGGCAGGCGGGTTTAAACCGCAGTCTGCCGGTGAGTCACGCGCGCGCTGACCATACAGCCAGAGATGTCTCCATGACCAAGTAGCCAGAGACATGATGAAGGACCCTTAACTGTCACATCATCATCATCGTTGTAGTTTCTTCCACCGATTTACAAAGTCAGTCTGTGAAGGTGGAAACAGTCTGACAGACATGACCACCGCGTCTACTCCCGTGCGTAATGCTCCAGATGGATGCTGGTGCTGCTGGAGGATTATTCAGATTGTATCAGGAAAGAACGCGTTTTTAAGAACCATAATTTCCTGAATCATGAAGCCTGCGGCTGATATCACACTAGAGCAGCGCTTTAATCTTTGTCCTGAACTGGACCGCCGTCTCGCTGCGTCGGCTCTTGAGCGCACATGTGGAGCCGTTCCTCGTGAACGGGACAGACCAGGAGAAGATGCTGAACCATCCAGCAAGTTGAGGAATAATCATGACTGTGATGTTCTGCACATCCCCTCCACCTTCACTCCACACCATCTAGAGGAGATTCTCCTGTTGGCGTCATTGTTAACGAAGCGGCAGCTCTCCAGTTCTTCGCCTTTTTACTGCACTTTCTAACTTTTACTTTCCGTTTACATGGATATAACTTTGTACTTCGTTATGAGCCTTTTTTTGTGATTGTGTAATTAATTTATTCAGTGAAGGTTATCATATTGGAATTCTTCTTAATATGTTTGACATTTGGACTATGCGCCGCGCGAAGTGGCTGTTACGCCGTTTTAATTCTCTTTCCCGACTTTAAATTGAGCAAAAAAAGAAACGAATAAAAAATGTAAGGTTAATGCCTGCAGTGTTAACTGAAAAATAAAAATCTAATGAATGAAATGTTTCACACAAACATACCTTCAAATTTTCATTTTGTTAAATATTTTAATGGATTTAAATGAGCAGACATGTTTTATAGCCTAAACAGTGATGTAGAAAAATGAAAGTTAACAGAGACGTCCTGTTGTTATCTTATGCCAAGTGAAAAACTAAATTGATTTAATGAGGTGTTCTAGCTCTTTCTCTGGAGCAGGTAAAGATGCAAATGAGATTATGAATCAATAAGGGAAAAAAACAAAACATGATTCGACTGTTGTCGACGACTGACATGATCTGACAAATCAGGTTCGACTATAAAAATTCTTAGTCGGGGACACCCCTAGTTTTAACCAATGATGTGATTGTTGTTTCAATCAGTTTCACTCATTTTGGCGGTATGAATGAGTCAGAAATGGGAGCAAGGTAAGTTTGTATGAACACGTAGATTTCTTTGAACTCTCTGGGTAACAGACTCAGTGACTCCAATGACTCAAAAAACCAATTCTCTTTGGTGAGTGACTCATTCAAAATCGGGTTTAAAATCACTAAACCTGAGAGAAGGAATGAAGCTGGAGGTGATTGTAGGGTGAGAGAAATGTCCATCACAAACCACAGAACCAATAAAAGGTGACATGAATGTGTGTTGTGGTTGTTGATCAACAGATAAAGTTGAGATGCAAATAAGCTTTTCATGTTTAGAAGGTCTTTTCTGCAAAATAATTATTTGATATTTTATACTCTTAACATTTATGATTGAGGTATTATATGTGCAGGCATATTAAAAGTGTGACTTTCAAGATGTTCTGAGGGAGAGAGGTGGAATTTTTTCTGTTGTGTGGTCACGAAATCCAGCTTGATCTTTCTTTCCCGTTTCAGTGTTCCTGCAGAACTGCAGCAGTTGTTGGACATTACAAAGTGGTTTCCCTGTAAATGAAGTCTGGACAAACGGGACCCAGAGCCTTGCCACATAAAAGAGGAACCAGAGAAACTGCTGCCAAATCAAGATGTGATGGAAGCTGGAATGACATCGGGCTACATGGGTCAGATGTAAACAATAAAGTAAATTTAAAGGAAATGGTTCACACGAAGAAAATAACAGTTAGATGTGACATTTGTGGTGAAATTTGTAATCATAAAGTAGATCTTAGGAAACACATGAGAATCCACACAGGAAAGAAACTATTCAGCTGTGATGAATGTGGACAAAGATTTAGTCAAAAGGGAAACTTAAACATACACATGAGAATCCACACAGGAGAGAAGCCATACAGCTGTGATGAATGTGGACAAAGATTTAGTCAAAAGGGAAACTTAGACAAACACATGAGAATCCACACAGGAGAGAAGCCATTCAGCTGTGATGAATGTGGACAAAGATTTAGTCAAAAGGGAAGCTTAGACAAACACATGAGAATCCACACAGGAGAGAAGCCATTCAGCTGTGATGAATGTGGACAAAGATTTAGTCAAAAGTCAAACTTAAACAAACACATGAGAATCCACACAGGAGAGAAGCCATACAGCTGTGATGAATGTGGACAAAGATTTAGTGAAAAGGGAAGCTTAGACAAACACATGAGAATCCACACAGGAGAGAAGCCATTCAGCTGTGATGAATGTGGACAAAGATTTAGTGTAAAGGGAAGCTTAGACAAACACATGAGAATCCACACAGGAGAGAAGCCATACAGCTGTGATGAATGTGGACAAAGATTTAGTCAAAAGGGAAGCTTAAACAAACACATGAGAATCCACACAGGAGAGAAGCCATTCAGCTGTGATGAATGTGGACAAAGATTTAGTGTAAAGGGAAGCTTAAACAAACACATGAGGGTCCACACAGGAGAGAAGCCATACAGCTGTGATGAATGTGGACAAAGATTTAGTCAAAAGGGACACTTAAACCAACACATGAGAATCCACACAGGAGAGAAACCATTCAGCTGTGATGAATGTGGACAAAGATTTAGTGAAAAGGGAAGCTTAAACCAACACATGAGAATCCACACAGGAGAGAAGCCATTCAGCTGTGATGAATGTGGACAAAGATTTAGTGAAAAGGGAAGCTTAAACCAACACATGAGAATCCACACAGGAGAGAAGCCATCAGCTGTGATGAATGTGGACAAGATTAGTGAAAAGGGAACTTAAACCCCACAGCAGGAGAGACTAGCTGTGATGATGTGGAAAAGATTTAGTGAAAGGAAATTAAACTGTGGGGGTGTGTGAATGTGGAAGTTTAGTGAAAAGGGAACTTAAACAAACACATGAGAATCCACACAGGAGAGAAGCCATACAGCTGTGATGAATGTGGACAAAGATTTAGTGTAAAGGGAAGCTTAGACAAACACATGAGAATCCACACAGGAGAGAAGCCATTCAGCTGTGATGAATGTGGACAAAGATTTAGTGAAAAGGGAAGCTTAGACAAACACATGAGAATCCACACAGGAGAGAAACCATTCAGCTGTGATGAATGTGGACAAAGATTTAGTGAAAAGGGAACCTTATACAAACATATGAGAATCCACACAGGAGAGAAACCATTCAGGTGTGATGAATGTGGACAAAGATTTAGTGAAAAGGGAAGCTTAGACCAACACATGAGAATCCACACAGGAGAGAAACCATTCAGCTGTGATGAATGTGGACAAAGATTTAGTGTAAAGGGAAACTTAAACAAACACATGAGAATCCACACAGGAGCAAAACCATTTCCCTGTGAGGTTTGTGGTGAATTATTTAGATGGCGTAATAGTTTAAAGAGACACATGCTTGTCCACACAGAATGGAGACAACAAAGCTGAAGATTTTGCTGGAAATCTCTAAATAATGTGTCTAGTGTAGATAGGCGTGTGTTAGAACTTCAGGGGTGATTTTCCATGAAGGTCTCTCAGGAAAGAATCACCTGGAAAAGTCAGACAAATTTAGCCCTTTCTCATGCAATAAAGCCAGAGTCAGTTCACACATCATATACATGTTTACTACTATGAGCTCATGCACACATGGGTTTTGCATACATTACTGTTATCACTCATTAAAATGGGTATAGGATGTATTGATCATCTTGCTGTTTTCAATCATAAGAGTAAGAATGTTCTTTTTGTCAGACATCTTGAATCAGATCTTACCTTTCTGACACTTTCAGCTGTCACTTAAGTCTTCCTCAGAGCTTTCAGGACTTTCTGGTATGACGTGTCTTTTAATACAACTGACCAGGAAATCCTGATGTGACATGTCTCAATCTTATGACTGGGCACGGAAACTTATGAAATACCCGTACCTGGTCACGTCTGTCTTGTCTGGGTATAAGGTGTCTTGGATCAATGGATGTTTTTGTCGCATGTATGTTTGAATTTAATACCTTTTTAAATTTGAGATGTTGATCATGCGTATGTGGGACTTGATTTATGTGTATTTCAAGTGATTATAATCATATAAACATGTCAGAGGGGTGTGTAAGAGTTCAACATGTATTTTGTCCTTCATAGCCCCTCATAGAGGATGTTAAGAGTCCATGAGGGCTTATGATGTAAAGCAGGTCACATAAATAAGAAGGCCAGTGAACATCACAACATTTTTAAATGACTAAAAGAACCTTTAAATCAATCCTTAAAGGATCAGGATTGTATGGGTGTCATGTGTTTTTCCCTCTGGTCCTCATCAAAACACATTGTCCCAAAAAAGTCTACACATTCTGGGGTAATTGTAGATTTTCATGTGAGAGTAAAATCCAGCTCAGTCTTTAAGATAAATTTGACCTAAGGTTGAATCCCTGTCTGCTCATCCTGGCTGTTTAAATCAAATATAATCATTTTATATTTTCCTTTTTTTTTATCTACTCCTGCATGAAATGTAACTGTTTTCTGTTTCTAATGTAACCATTTTTCTGTTAATATTTTTATAATTGCTTGATAGAAAATATGCAGCATTTAGTTTGACATTAGACTTTATTTTCTTAGAAATATTATGTAACACCTTTATGAAGAGTCACCAGGTTTGAATCAAGAACACGGAGGTGAGAAGAGAAAGTGAGAAGGACTGAGCAGAGTATTGTTAAAAGAATTGGTCAGGAAAAGAAAAATTCAGTCAAGAATAGGATGTGACTTGCTTGCTGTGCAGCTGTGTGCTCTGTATTGTTCTGATTAACACATAATCTGAAAGTCCTTTGTCCAGAGTGTCCTTGCTGATGTTTTCAGTCATTGTATGAACTTTATTTGTGACCAAAAAAACAATAAAACTATAGACCTTGAAATAGGGGTCTAGAAAAGGCAACAGTTTCCAATTTATTTGTGGGGGGTCCTGTTTAATGGGCTCCACTGGGATCAATGGAGAAGTACGGGTACTGGGGGCAGGTCACGAGGTCAGGGTCCACACCCAGAGTGACCCCTTCCCGTCTTCCCAGATCTACTAACAAGTGACTGAACAGGTTTTAATTGGTGTAGTTTAGTCAACTTTCCTCTGGTAAACAGAAAGTGGTCTGCAGGACACCTTGTTGGGATTTCTTGAGATAAAGTCCTGACTAGTCAGTGTCAGACCGTGTCATTGGCCGTTTTGTGTATTTCTACAGGTAAGTCCCATTGAGACACACAGTCTCTTTTGCAAGGGAGATCTGTTTCCCAAACGTACATGTCTTTAGATTGTGGGAGGAAGCCGGAGTACCCGGAGAGAACCCACGCATACACAGGGAGAACTTGCCACGGTTCCAACCCCTCCAGTGGTGAAAGTTAGATCAGATTCTTGCAGGAACTGTGCAACTCAAGGGGTTTTTTTTTTTTTAGCTTGCACACTTTGCGCGGTCGCATCACCCCAGGAGCATGCTCCTTTCTGACTGATTTTTTAAAAATCTTGTTCATATTCATAAGAGCATAATGTAACATATCACACAGATCATGTATATATGGCAAGTTATCGGCTACATTTATTTTCAGGTTAAGTATTTCTTTAGGAGAGAACAATAATAACTTCAACATAACTGAAGTATTTTCTTTGTTGTGAGAAAGAACACAATGGCCCTCATTTATCAAGCAAGCGTAGAAATGATCGCACATCTGATCGTAAAAATGGTCGTACGATTGAACCCACATGTGATTTATTAAAACATTCGTATCAGACCAATCTCGTCGTACGAACAAAAGAGTCTTGATAAATACCACGGCTGAAATCCATCGTCATTTAAATGTCACGCCCACGGATACCCCCTTAAACATGCATGACTATGAGGCTTCACCCAGTGAGGTTGAACCATGGAGAGAAGAGATTCTGCCAAAAAAGAAACTTCAGATCCGAGCCTGACGTAGATAGGGACAGGAGGAAAGATGACTTGCATGAGCAAAGCTAAGGGACAGTCTACTGACTGAACACTTGTACAACTTTAAAGTATAGATTACTTATTAGAAATGACAGATCGGCTCCGGTCTCCTCCGTATAGCTCAGTGGGGGCTGCAGAGCGGCTCCCGGCGCATCTTCTCCTCTGACTGTGCATCAAAACTCTCCGTCAGCGGTCCAAGCGATGTGCAGCACTGCACAGGACAGGAGTGTAGTGTAGATTTTCTCCAAGTCTAAAGCAGCGTTTCATCCTGCTGCTCTGACACCGACCTGCCCACCAGCCTGAAGCAGCGCTCCACCTGGGCACCTGCACGTGTGCGTACTGATGCCTACCTCCGCTCCTATGTGGCAGTTTTACCAGCAGGATGATGAGATGCACAAAGAGTGAAAAGCACTTGTCTCCTAGAACTATATGTTAATGATTTTAATAATTTGTTGAGATAAATGGAGGAAATAAATTCAGTCACAGCTATTTTTGTAATTTTGGGAATACATTCTACATTCCCTTTTTTCCTTTTTCTTTGCAAATTGGTTCATTCTTTGTGCTGATATGTGAATACTTATGTTTAATGACAGTTTACGGTTTGGTTAATAAATATTTTCATGTTCTGCTGCGCTGCAAACCCTCACTGACTCAAACTTTCATACACAAACTCAGAGCTGTGAGATTTGATCGTATCCTATGCTCACATCGAAATTGATAAATGCCGAGTCTTGCATGGAAATGATCGTACGCACAAATTTTCATCATACGATCATTTGAAAATGAGAGCCATTGAGTTTCCTCATTTCCATTTTTATTTGTTTGCTGAAGGACTTGCCACACATATCAAATGAAACAGATTAAACCATTGTTCACCTTAACTTGAGACTAATCCTATTTTTAATCTAACAGCTACCAGACTTGTTAGAAATTAGACTACTCTGTAAACCATAGTATCATATTCTGTCTCTCAGTGTATGTGGTTTCTCTGCAGACTGACATTAAAGGTACAATAGCATCAAATTTGACTTTTCTGGGGTTTTGGGGGTATAATATGATCTGTTGTGCACTGATGAGGTCATGTGAATGTCCAGAGTGAGAAACAAAGTTCCTGTTTATGGTCTGTCAGCTTTGTTTCTTTGTTCAAAAAAGGTTGAATCAGACAGCAGCTTATTATTCTACGTAGTTCTATCATTCTGCATAATTCAATTGCTCAAATCAGAGCACGCTAATAAGCAAAACTGAGCTGGTACGTGTTTGAAGTGCTCAAGTGTGCGGTTTGGGACAGACTCATAGTTCACTGTCTGAAGTGCCCATGTTGCTAGCAGTTAGCCTTTAGCAAACTCCGACCACAGCTTGACCTAATTTCTCTAAATAAGGTTATAGCCAAATAAGGTGTAGCCAATCAAAATGAAGTCAACTTGGTCTCCGGGTAAAGCTGCATATCATTACTGCACCCAACTCTTTTACTGAGGAAGGGAGGTCTGGTGTTTCAAAACAATCCCACGCTGTAAAAAGTGCCATTTTTTTCTTTGGAGTATTTACATATGCAGTAATGTCAACTACATGAACTAGTTTTTACTGCCATGTCATCACTCCTTTAACATTTGAAATAAAAGACACTTGCAAAGTTAATTGCATACTGATCATCATGAGTAAAGCATAAATAAATCTAAAAGCATCACCTGCATGTTTGGTTTGTACTTAAATTGTATCTGGAGGTTCCTGCTCTGATTCCTGACTGCTGCTGTCCACCACTGCTGACTGCAGGAGCTCTTGCAGCTCTGCTGCTGCTGACAGTCAGACACTGCTCTCTTTCCATCTTTGTAAGAAAAATTCAAAAGTTACCCATAATTCTCAGCTGTTCAGATTCAGTAACTGACTATTTTTATATGCATGGCTATGTTCGTGTAACAACAAATGTTCTTAATCTCAGTGGATTTTAAAATAAAATGTTATAGAGCCTAAATAATTCAGCATTTATACCATGAATTATCTTGCTTTTATGTAGTTAACCATCTTCAAAAATTTGTAATATCCCTTTTTACAACTTTAAACTTTTGTTCCATCAAGTTAGTTTTATATTAATAAAATAAAAAAATCTTCTGAACTCTGGAGCAAACATCTGTTAGCTGATGGCTGCTCGTCTCTGAGAAAATCTTCCTGCAGGCATTTCGTTTCTTCCTGGACAGGTTAGGTTAGGATTCTCTTCGAGTGTCTCTTGAACAAAGAGGATGTCTTGCTACGATGCTGTGCATGCGTATTTGTCGCTTCATGATTGGTGCCACCTCGTTACGCACGCCGGTGGTCAATGTTAAGGGAGCTAGAGCTTGGCCTGAATATTCATATATGTTACTCAAATATGCACAAATGATGAAAATAAAGTTTTACCAGGAAATAACACAGTAATGTGCTTAAAAGCTCTTAAAAGTCCATTTTTCATGATACGGCTCCTTTAAAGGTTGAATATGGAACATTTTTGTTCAAAGCCATATAAAAAAAAAAAAAAAAAAACCTTCACGAGTCGTTTGAAGGGGTGCAGAATGAAAGTAAGACATTTCTTTCAAAAATTATATTTAACCTGAAAATAAATATAAAACTAATTTTAACGGGTTTGACAATGGCATTATCGATACTGCAGCAGTACTGTCACTGTTTTGCTACTGAACTTACAGGAAGTGACGGACTAGCATTAGCCGGTAACCTGAGCTAACTCGACTGAGCTGGTATAACCGCAGCCTCAAACACATGACCAGATCATAACTTTCATCAGGGAGTAAAAAGCTTGATAATATAACAAAATATAAAATAATGATTATATTTAAAAAATTTTTTAAAATTTATTAAAAAAAAAAAAAGGGGGTCCCCCCTTCTTCTTTTTCTTTTTTTTTTTTTATTTAAAAAAAATTTTAAAATCCCCCCTCTCTCTCTCTATTTAAAAGAGGTTTTTTTTTTTGTGTGAGTGTTATTTTTTTTTTTTTTTTTTTTTTTTGTGTGATATAAAAAAAATATTTTTATTTTTTTTATAAAAAAAAATATTAAAAAAAAAAAAATATATAATAAAAAAAAAAAAAAAAAAAAAATGTTGAAAGTGATGAGGTGGGGGGTGGGGAAAAAGAAAAAGAAAAAAAAAAAAATAATAAAATATAAAAAAAAAAAAAAAAAAAAAAAAAAGTAAAAAAAAAAAAAAAAAAAAAAAAAAAAAAAAAAAAAAAAAAAAAAAAAAAAAAAAAAAAAAAAAAAAAAAAAAAAAAAAAAAAAAAAAAAAAAAAAAAAAAAAAAAAAAAAAAAAAAAGAAAAAGAAAAAAAGAAAAAAAAAAAGAAAAAAAAAAAAAAAAAAAATAATAAATATAATAAATAAAAAAAATAAAAAAAAAAGAAGAAAAGAAAAAAAAAATAAAAAAAAAATAAAAAAGAAAAAAAGAAAAGAAAAAGAAAAGAAAAAATATAATAATTAAGTGAGGAGAGGCAAAAAAGGGAAGAAAGGGAAGAGGGGGGAAGAGGGGGGAGGAGCGGAGGGTGGGGGGGGAGGGGAGGCTGGGGGGAGAACTTACTGATTCAATGACCTTGTACAGGGGTCTGCAACAGCTGCAGAGTCACAAGTGGCTCTTTGAACCTCAATACCATTTTACTAGTGCAACCAGAAAATGTCTTGACTTGGATTAAAATCTATGGTAAAATCAACCAACAACACCACTCTGGATGTTTTTATCCAGAGAACACTGGTTATAAAAACATAAAAAAACAAAATAAGTTTCACAAGGTAAGTTTAGACAGAGATGTGAGATCGTCATTCCAACAGAAAGCAAAGAAATAATTCTTGCTTTTATTTCATTCCAAGAAATGTGGCAAAGTAAAACTAGGAGGGTTACTAGGCTTTATTTAAAAGAAAATAACTAAAATGATAAAAGAAAAGAGGAGCTGATAATATCTAAAACAAGTATACAGGAGGTTCAGCTGGTATTTAAAAGGCAGCATGAAATAACACTAAACATGCAGGCATATAAAGAAGACCAAACAAAAACAACTATAAACAGGGAAAACACACCGGAATGAATAAGTAAATAAAACCACACAGCTACCAATATTAAATATTAGCTTCAGTACCTCTGTTTAAATCAATATAAAAGATCCTAGAATATATATATTGGAGCATAAAACCGGAAAGAAGAGACACCTCCACTAAAATTATGAAATAAAACCTAACACCCTTAAAACCACAAAACTTCTAACACACACACACACACACACACACACACACACACACACACACACACACACACACACACAAGTGAGTTAGAGATTAAAATGAAGCAGCAGCAGCAGTTACAGCTGCAAAGACAGAAGCATGCTAGTCATTTCTACAAATGTCCTGCTTACATATTCACAATGCTTTAAAACGAGTTAGCTTGGCTGTACGGCACCCAGCTGATGATGATGTGGTGATCATGTGATAAACAACATTAACTTCTACCGGGATGATGATGACAAACAGCAGTAGCAGCAGGAAGAGATTCTGTCGTCTTGTGTCACACTCACCATATTTAAACAGCATATACGTTTCCTGCTCACTGTTGCAAACTTTTCAGGGAGAGAAGTTGCCATTGGTTGATCCAGAAGTCGCTAAATGACATCACCGAACCTAACAAACAATTTTGCGCATGCACAGTTCTATGTAATGGCCTCAAATATATGAATTGTTTGACATACTACAATGCTAATTTACAAGGGTACTGAAGGGGTGACATTCACGTTTGAGTCATGGTGCAAAGAAGACGAGAAGCATGTGGCTGCAGACCCGGAGATCGCAGTTTCAGACCCGCAGATCCGGACTCACAGATCTAGATCCCTGCTCTTTCCACGACAGCGCCCTCTATTTCCTTACAAACCAACAAGGAGGGCGATCGGAAAGTGAGTTCTGTTTATGTATTTAATACCCTCTAAGTATTTTGTCATCTTTAAAAATTAAATACTCGTTTTACCGTGATGAGTTCGAAATTATGTGACCCTCCTTACTGCGATAGTCAGAAAGCTACGTCTAACTTCATTGTGAGATTATGGGTAAGCTAATAGGCTAGTTTAGCTTAGCCTGTTGGAAATAAGCTGCTGGTTTGACTCGGAGATTTTGTTTAACGAAACCAAAGCATCCCAACAAATTAAATGTAAGGTAACCGTGACAGTTATAGTGGATTATGATTAGAAAAAAAAACTAAAAACACGAACCTACGTAGGCCTCAGGTTAGTTTTCATAAAAGTATTTAACTGTTTACATTCTCTGAAAGGCAGAAACATATTAGCAGCTACAATGTAAAAAGGAATTTTTATATAAATTAATATTGTATGTAAAGAAATATTATATTAAATTAAAAAAGGAAGATTTAAAAAATATAAAAAAAAAATAATATAAAATATAAAAAAAAAAAAAAAAAAAATATAAAAAAAAGTAAATCTGTGATCTCATGTTCATCTATAAACTATTCACAGGTGTAGGTTGTGTTGAAACGCTTAATTGTTCATGCAGCAATGCAACAGTACAGCACTGTACTTTGTGTAGTATTAGGTACTAAATAAAAAAAAAAAGTTGGAGGTGGATCCAGCACATTTAATCTATTTTTAGCTGTAACATGTCTGTATGTCTGTATGTTAAATGCAGATGATATTTATAGCTGTATATGCTGTTAATGTCAGTCTAATACTGACTTTGCAGTTGTCCAGAATACTTCAGTGTAAATTGTGATGGATATGTACATGTTAAGTATGTCTTTTTCAGCATGCGATGTTGTCTGTCTTTTCTCTGCAGATAAAGCCCTAAAAAAAAAAAAATAAAACAAATTCTGTTTTTCAAATTTTTTTTTAAATTAAAAAAAAAAAAGAAAAAAAAATTTTTTTAATTTTAAATAAAAAAATATATAAAAAAAAAAAAAAAAAAAATATAATTTTAATAAAAAAAAAAAAAAAATTATATAAAAATTTTATTTTAGTTGTAAAAATATAATTATATATATATATTTTTTTTTTTTTTTTATTATTTTTTTTTTTTATAATTTTTTTTTTTTTTTAATAAAAAAAAAAAATTTTTTTTTTATTATTTTTTCGGATGCAGCGCTGGGCTCTTATTCTCATGGCATACAACTATGACATTGAATACAGAAGATCAGCTGAACATGCAAATGCGGATGCGTTGTCACGGTTACCGCGAGATTTACCGGACAATACTGCAGAGGAAGGAAACATCTTCTATTTCTCACATGTGGAAGAGCTACCGGTAGTAGCAAAAGACACTGAGAAGGCAACCATGAAAGATCCGGTTCTCAGCAAGGTCTGGAGCTCCACCATGAACGGGCGGCCGGATTATGTGCAGGATGAAGCACTTAAGCCTTATTTTATACGCAGACAAGAGTTGTCAGCAGGACAAGGATGTGTCCTTTGGGGACAACGAGTTATCATCCCGCCATGTTACCGACAGAAAGTACTCAAAGACCTTCATCATGAACATCCAGGCATCTGTCGTATGAAAGCTCTTGCCCGCAGTTACCTGTGGTGGCCAGGGTGTGATGGTGACATACAAGAGCTGGTTCAAAGCTGCCAAATCTGTCAAGCTGTGCAAAGGGTACCAGCAGTTGCGCCCCTCCACCCGTGGAAATGGCCGGAAAGAGTGTGGCAACGGATTCATATTGATTTTGTCAAAAAAGACAAGCACTATTTCTTAGTGGTCATAGACAGTCACTCAAAGTGGTTGGAAGTTTTCCCAATGTCATCCATCACCTCACACAATACCATTGAAGTTTTGAGAGGGTTATTCTCTTCATATGGACTGCCAGAAGAACTTGTTTCGGACAATGGGCCGCAACTGGTGTCAAAAGAATTCAGTCAGTTCTTGGAGTTAAATGGGATCAGACACACAGCCGTACCTGCATATCACCCTGCATCTAACGGAGCAGCAGAGAGGTCCGTGCAGATCCTGAAACCATCCCTGATGAAAAATGTGCTGGAAGCAGATGGAAAGGCCGCCTCGCCACTCAGTCATCGACTGGCCAACTTTCTAATCATGTATCGCAGTACACCTCACGCTGTGGCGGGTCGTACACCAGCTGAGTTATTCCTGAAACGCCAGATCCGAACTCGTTTCACCCTTCTCAAGCCCGAACTTACCAGACGTGTTGAACAGAAACAGTCTGAGCAGAAGCAACATCACGATCGCAGAGTCCCACCTGTACGCTTTTTTCCAGAAGGAGAGGCTGTGCGTATCCGAAATTTCAGAGGGGGACAAAAGAAATGGACACATGGAACGGTTCTAAAAAAAAACTGGGAAGTGTGACTTATCTGATACAAGAGGGACAGAGAACACGCACAGTACATGTTGACCACATGTTACCATGGAGACAAACTGTGGAGGAACCCTCAGTTACACCCTCACCGGTTCCAGAGAGACCAGAAGAGATCATGGACTGTGCCATTCCAGAGATGATACCAAGTCCAACGGGAAACCTTCCATCACAACCCCTACCTGCTGAATCACCTCAGCAGGCAACAGAAGAAACACCAGGTTCAACCCCCAAAACAACCCAAAGCCCATCTGTGAAACGCAGATACCCTGAAAGGCACAGAACTCCTCCCAAAGGACTAAACCTTTGAAAATGTATAGAAATGTGATTTAGTTATTTTTTACTGCCGGTCATTTGGGAGGTGATGCAGCATTGAGTGATGTTTCCATTTGTTACATTCTTAGTACAGGCAGTTAAAATGTTTTTTTTTATTAGTATTATTATTACAAGGGGATTGCTTACCTGGAGTAGAAATCTAAAAGGGGAGAAATGTAATAGAGTGTTTTATTGCCCCCTAGTGGTAAGGCATACAGAAGTTATCTGTTCCAGGGATAGTTCATGATTGACCAACTTTCACGATTAAAAGCACGTATCTACGTTCCCCCTGCTTGATCTTTTCCAAGACGCTTACCAAGAATATTACACAAACCATTGATTACATGGGCGCGATCAGGTGCGCATGGCGCGCCGCTGCGCTGCGCTCACGTCACGGACCAGGTGTAAAGCCGGGGTCACACAGGCTTAACAACATCTTTGTCCTTGGTAGAGTTTAAAAACACTGATATTATGGACTAGGAAAGGTATTACAGCATACTGTAAAATCGCAACTACAACAGACATGGACAGCTTCCTCCAACTCAGTGAAACCTACAGGTTACATAAAACTGATTTTTACAGGTATCTACAAGTGAGACACCATTTTAGCCAAAACATAAAGGTTATAAGGGAGTGTGGAAATGATGTGTCTCTTGTTGACATATTTATTGACAGTTACAAGGGAAAAGTCCATAAAGGACTGATCTCTAAACTATACTCCTGTTTACAATTACACCGGAAGAACTCCACATACTATGTTAAGGCCAAATGGGAGAAACAAGCAGCTATTACACTTTCGGATGGAGATTGGTTAAATATCTGCAAGACAAACAACAGCACCACAAGCTCCCCGATTTGGAGGGAATCTTTCTGGAAGTGTAGTATGTTTTTCTTCATTTCCCCTAAAATTAGATCACTTCAGAATAATAATCTTGAAATGGGTAACTGCTGGAGACAATGTGGCAATACTTTGGCTGACCACTACCACATATTCTGGAATTTCCCAGTTATTAAACTTTTCTGGGCAGAAACAATGGTATTGTTAAGATTAAAGATGGTATTGTAAAGATTAAAACGGTAATGGGTTTTGAACTTGATTTTTGTTTTGCTACAATATTTTTAGGGAGCATACCAGATATGAGTAAGCAGGATAAATACCTTCTTAAAATATTAGTGGCAAGTAAAAAAGCAATAACTAAAAGATGGCTGGACAAGGATCCACCAACAGTGGGAGAGTGGTCAGCCATAGTGAAAGACATCTGGGAAATGGAAAGGATTACTTTCTCTTTAAGGCTCTGTGGAGGCAAATTTCAAAGATATTGGTTAAAATGGTTGCAGAACCTGGACTGTGATTAATGGAGGGGAGGTGTTAAGATTTCCTTCCCTTATTATATATGTACATCCTCTTTTTAACTTATGTGTGTGTGTAGAGACATTTGACAAGAAGTAAAATATATGTGAAGGCAAATATGTTTGCATATATATGTACAGATGGTATATGATTAAGTTTATCGAGCCCTGAATGACTCCTACATTTATTTTTTTTTTTTCTTTATATGCTTTTATTTTCCTCATGCTTTTGTTGTTCCTAAAAAATGTACCTAATAAAAAATAAAGTGAAAAAAAAAAAAAAACACTGATAGTGTCTGATTCTGAAGTGCTTAATGTGTTTTCTGACGCGAGCTCTGTTCGCGGTGCTGGAGCCTCATGTGAGGACGCAGGGGGGGTAGCGAGAAACTCTGAGAGGAACACACACCTGCAGCTATGATACTAGGTCGGGGAGGGGGGCGCCCTGCCCATGTAATGGTTGGAAACACTGAAATAGAACCAAACATGCTTTATTTCACCTTTTTGAAGTTTGTTACATTATCTCACTGGGTCTGTGCAAGCCGGACATTTTGCTCATCCGGCCCGCGGACCGCTAATTGGGGACTGAAGAAACAGAGTGTATTCAGTGGGAGGCCTCTTCACGTCTGCTGCAAGATGGAAAGATGCAGAAAATCACTCCTGCCTGGAACCATCACCCTTTTTTTTTTTTTTTTTTGTGGAAGGGTGGGGTTAGGTATGGGAAAAAGTTGAGGTGACTGGAGTTTGAGGGGGAAAGGAGTTGGGTTGTTTGTGTGGTGTGGTGTGTCCGTCTCTGTTCTTTTGGTTTTGGGGGGGGTTTTTAATTATATATATACATACACAAAAGTTAGGGAGACTCAACTTTCGGTTTTTCGAGAACAGAATGATGCAGAATAAATATTTAACCATTGAACAATGAACATGTGCATTGAAAAGTATAGAGAAAGTATAATTCAGTTCACCTGGAAAGGTAGAAGTGGATTTTAGATGTTTGTGTTTTCTGTGGATGAGTTATTGTGTAAATCTCAAGTCATATTTAAAGGGACTCGAGGCAAGATTAAGAAACGAAACTCGCGACTGCCGCGATTGGCGCTTCAGGTAACTGCAGCCACGAGCCAAGCCGTCACGGGAGCGTGCACAAACTGAAGCTATAATGTTGTTTACTCACCTTTTTCTCCGTAGTTACACTTTTTAGTGTCTTTCAGTTGATCTGGATCGTTTTCTGATGGCAGAAGAATCCATAATTATCGCTAACAGTGTTTGAATTTACCGCGACCGCTCGTCCTATATCAAAACTGGGATGTAGCGTCATTTGCGTCACGTCCGCATGGAGAGCTCGGTTAATGTTGTTTCTAGCTTTTTCTTCGTAGTTACACTTTTTAGTGCCTTTCAGTTGATCTAGATCGTTTTCTGACGGCAGAAGAATCCATAACTATCGCTTACAGTGTTTGAATTTAACGTGACCGTCTTTTTCCTGCATCAAAACTGCGGATGTAGGTCATTTGACGTCACGTCCGCAGGGCAGCGCGGGAAATTCGGACACCGAATTGCAGCGCATTTTGCAGCACACAGCCTGTTCAAGGCAACGGAGAGAAACATGGGTGGAAACGTTATTTTTGGTATTTAGCGCTTCATCACCCATTAGTATGAAAAAAAGGGACATTTATGTTTGTTTTTTTAAAAATTCCTGCCTCAAGTCCCTTTAAAGCATCAACAGCCACTTATTTTGGACAATATTAAATCCTGGAAGCAGACAGTAACATAGTTTGGAAGGATATCGAGCTGACTGGAAATAAGCCCAAGCTGGGCAAAAACCTCCAGTAGCTGCACCGAGGAGGAGCGAGACAGCTTTAACATTAGGCTACATGTCCAGTCGTTTCCCCGTTGTGTAGCCCTTTACTGTTTTTATAACTCACTGTACTGCATCAATCATAATCGTATTCAGCGATGTGGTTACACAGTCTCGCTTGTTTTGTAAATTTAAACTTGTGATACATAAAGTCTCCGCTACGTCAAAAATAAAGCTTTGATGAAATACAGTCTGTGCAGTAATTAATGCACATTGTTGGTCAATATTTTGGGGAAATTGTGATGAATGGACATTTATATGCTGCCTTCCACAAGAACCCGTTCCAATAAAACCGTAGCAGCACTGAGCTGACCCACGTGATTGTAAAGCAGTGGCTCTCAAACTTTTTTGCAGGGCCCCCCTTTCATTGGAAATAATTTCAAGCCCCCCCATCCCACCACCGCTACCACATGTACCCAAACATGAAATACATGAAAAAATGCACTGCAAGTGAGGTGGGGGGGAATGCCTATTGAATTATCAACCTTTTTTTTTCATTAGCACTTTAAAGAATATGCCCATTTTTTGTTAGAAGTACAAAATCTAGGCCTGGCTGGGCCCCCCCTGACAGAGCCCTGAGCCCCCCTGGGGGGCCCGCCCCTCAGTTTGAGAACCACTGCTGGAAAGCATCGCCACTCTCATTGGAACACTGTTAACTGGAACCGTAGTGTCTAACCAATGAGAGAGCAGGTTACATTCGAGGAGCATGAGGACTGCTCTACTTTACTTTTCACTCTGCACACGGCCCAGAAGGGTCACGCAATCGCTAAATGGAGACGGAAAACGATTAAGGAAATGCGACTGCAAAAAGGATTTGAAAATGAGAGGGGAGAAAGAAAATGGAAAGAATGTGAAGATTCTTTTTGGGAAACACCTCCTGTATGAATAAAGGTTAAATTAATGTTTAAAAACAGATGTTTGATTCTTTTTTTACAAAGTACCACTAAATAAACCCCTAAAATGTTTATTTTGGATGTTTTTTGTTTGTTTTTGTTTTTTGCTTGTTTTTTGTTTTAAACACTAGTCTGAAAGAAAACATGTTGAAGGAGGGGAAAAAAAAAAAATCTCAAAATTGACCAGGTGATGAAAAAAATGGGTTTTTGCCTGTAGTGTCTCCCCTCAAACAGCATGTGTGTTTCCTGCTGATTAGCAACTCACTGCCGGTGTGGCACCAGAAGGAGCTGGAATGTGGCGGTTGGGACACAGCGACCTCTAGTGGTGGGCAGACCCAACCCGCCAGTTACACTGGAAATGATAAAGAACAAACTGGAATATATATGAAATAAAAAATCCAGGTTTTAGCAGCTATTTATGAATGTTCACATTGAATTTCCACAATATGACACTAAAAACATCTGTTTTTAAAAATTAATTTAACCTTTATTCATACAAGTGGTGTTTCTCCATTGAGACAGTCTCAATAGAAGAAAATCCAAAAACGGAAAAGTAAAAATAAAACTGTGGTTCTTCAGAGATAACAGGTTTCATATAATAAGCATTTACCATATAAGTTGTGGAACATTTGCAGCTCTGGGTGACTTTTATTTATGTAAGTTAAGGGGGGAAAAATGGATCTTTGGTTTGTAAACGTTGCAGACTCCGACTTGTCATCTACACATATCATTTGACTTATTGTATATTGTATTATTCTATATCTTAATCATCAAAAACATCTTTGATATTAAAATATACATTCAAATAATGTGAATGTGTGCCATAACGTGAACATCAAATAACTGTTGTGAATGTGGTGTTACGTACTTGTCTTTGAGGCAGGGAAGGTTTTTTTTTATTATGAATTGTTATTTTAAAAAGTGCATTTTTCCAATGACTCGGCCTTCCAGCGATTCAGTTTTTTATGCAAGTTATCAGGCTTTTAAGAACACCCGCTACTAGTCCCAAACACCTGACACCTTATTTTTTCTAACTGGTTCATCTGGCAGTGTCTTGGAGGATAGTATTGTGAGAACGATCTGTGATTCTTTGACACATGCGTTTCCTTTTCAGCAGTTTGGCTCCTCAATGACAAGCAGAACAGTTGCTGTATCAGCGGCGGTGGCGTGGTGGTTAGCACTGCAGTCTCACAGCAAGGTTGCTGGTTTGATCCTTGGCTGGGGAGGGGTTGGAACCGTGGCAAGTTCTCCCTGTGTATGCGTGGGTTCTCTCCGGGTACTCCGGCTTCCTCCCACAATCTAAAGACATGTACGTTTGGGAAACAGATCTCCCTTGCAAAAGAGACTGTGTGTCTCAATGGGACTTACCTGTAGAAATACACAAAACGGCCAATGACACGGTCTGACACTGACTAGTCAGGACTTTATCTCAAGAAATCCCAACAAGGTGTCCTGCAGACCACTTTCTGTTTACCAGAGGAAAGTTGACTAAACTACACCAATTAAAACCTGTTCAGTCACTTGTTAGTAGATCTGGGAAGACGGGAAGGGGTCACTCTGGGTGTGGACCCTGACCTCGTGACCTGCCCCCAGTACCCGTACTTCTCCATTGATCCCAGTGGAGCCCATTAAACAGGATCCCCCACAAATAAATTGGAAACTGTTGCCTTTTCTAGACCCCTATTTCAAGGTCTATAGTTTTATTGATTTTTTTGGTCACAAATAAAGTTCATACAATGACTGAAAACATCAGCAAGGACACTCTGGACAAAGGACTTTCAGATTATGTGTTAATCAGAACAATACAGAGCACACAGCTGCACAGCAAGCAAGTCACATCCTATTCTTGACTGAATTTTTCTTTTCCTGACCAATTCTTTTAACAATACTCTGCTCAGTCCTTCTCACTTTCTCTTCTCACCTCCGTGTTTTTGATTCAAACCTGGTGACTCTTCATAAAAGCGTTACATAATATTTCTAAGAAAATAAGGTCTAATGTCAAACTAAATGCTGCATATTTTCTATCAAGCACTTGTAAAAATATAAACAGAAAAATGGTTACATTAGAAACAGAAAACAGTTACATTTCATACAGGAGTAGATAAAAAAAGGAAAATATAAAATGATTATATTTGATTTTTAAGTCATGAAGTTAGATGAAGTAAGAGTGGAGGACGCAGACACAAAAACTCTTGACAAAAAAAGCCAGGATGAGCAGACAGGGATTCAAGTCAGGTCAAATTTGCAGGGTTTTGTTGTTAGGTCTACACTGCAGTAATCTACAGTTACCCCAGAATGTGTTTTGATGAAGATCAGTGGGAAAAAACACATGACACCAGCACAATCTTGGGGTCTCATTTATAAAAGTGTACATAGGCCCAAAACCAAATGTTTGCATACGCCAAAAATATTCAGATTTATAAAACCGTGCGTATATACAGATTCAAGCAATTTCCCCTTTATAAATCACACTCTTCCTGGAAGTTTGCACAGGTGACTTTGGCTCATATTCCGCCCCCTACACAACCACTTTCTACCATAAATGGTCAATGCAAAGCACCTCATGGATGATTCTGCATATAAATGAGCCAGCTGATCTGAGGCATTTAAAGCTGAATCGTGGCGACTGAAAAGAGATTAAAACGTAATTTTGCAGAGACTGAAGTGGAGGTGCTTGTTGGTTGGCGTCACAGTGGAATCACAGATAAACTATAGTCTGTTGATGGCAGCGAGTTGTTGTGGCTGTGAATAATGTAACAGTCTGTTCCATAAGTCGTGCTGTAGAACTGTGGAGAAAACGCTGTGTCAGAGCGACTGACAGGAACAAAGAACGCCTCTTTGGTGTGGTGTAGCACCCCCCCCCGCATCTAAACACCTCTGCTGGTCTTTGGTGAGGTGGATGGCTCCATGACGGAGTGCACTGTGGTCAGCAGCTGCTGCCTCAGAGTGGGCATGGTTTCGGTGGTCGACCTAAAAAGCTAAAAAGGTTCTAGGAACTGAGGTCCGAGGTCCCTGGTCCCTATATGTCCAAATGCGCAAAAAAAACGGCCTGGTTCCCCAAAAGGTTATAGGACCTCAAAAAGGCTGGATTTACACTGTCAGGTCTTGATGCCCAGATCGGATTTGATGCCTAAATCCGATTTTTTTAATGTGTGGTTACACATATTTTATAATGTGGCCCATATCGGATTTTTCGCGATTACACCATCCTATCATTTGAAACACCCCGCATGCGTACAGAGTGTTTACAAAACTGAAGCGCTTGACAAGAGAAGGGGAGGGCCTATAAGTTGTGGGTTTCGTTCCTGTTGTTTTGCGAAAGGGGGCATGGTTTTCTTTTGTTTATTAATTTCTAAAATAAAGCTTAGATCTGAAATAGATTTTAAAGTTTGAGGAGCTCGTTAATCGGGATGATGCGGCTTCATTCTGGACCAATATTTATGACCTGGGCCGCGGGTGTTGGAGATAAAAGAGTTGTGTCACGTGCGTAATGTGTAAAGGTGCTTTATGGGTAATTGGTGGATTAGGTAGTGTTGAGCGCCTTGATATTTTTGTTGTATGAAATGAGCGCGCGTAAAGACGCGGTTGTGGGATTGTGTGAAGTGTGTTTTGTTAGTTGAGAGCTTATTGGGGATTATATTTCTATAAAAATATAAGTGGTTTGAGGTTGTGGGTCCGTCTCCTGTAAAAGCACCTAAAAAATCAAGGGGAGGGGGTTTTTAAAGAATGGTGGGTGTTTTTTTTTTTTTGTTTTGTTTTTTAATTTAAATTTAAATACGTCATTCATAGAATGGAAAAAAAATCTCGGAATGATGAGACGTTTGCCATTTCGACTGTTGGGGATGTTGGAGTGGAGGAATGTGGGAATGGTGATTGCCTCCCACACCTTTCCTCCTCATCTCTCGTTCTCTGTCGGGCCTCCATTCTCGCATTTAACAGCTGCTCACGTCTTAATAGTGCGCCAAAATAAGCTAAATTGTCGCAGATTTAATGACGTGTGAAACGCAATGTGTAAGAAGATCCGATCTGTCTGCTTACACTGCAGTCGCGTTGTCACAGATCTGATTGATATCAGATTTATTTCCACATATGAATGAGGCCTGTATCCGATCTCAACAGATCCGAATGCATGCGTCTTTTTCCTGTTTACATGGTCAAAAAGCAGATCGGATCTGACTCACATAAGAGCAAAAAATCGGAATTGGGTCACATTTCACTGACAGTGTAAATCCAGCCAAAGTTTCCAACAGTCCAGAACACCTATTGGGCCAGGAAGTCCTGGTGAATCCCTGAAGACGTGTTCCCTTCTAATCCTTCCATCTGTAGGTCCTCCAGCAGCACTGATGCGCAGCATTTTGCTCCATGGTATTAACATGTTGACATCAATCAGTCTGACTGTCAGTCTGACCCCTTGTCACAATCTGTGTGTTAATGTGGTAAATATATGATTGAGAAGAGGAAGATGATGATGAAAAAACTTAGATGAAATGCTGATTTAACATACAAGTTTGCTTATGGACCATTTTATCTATTTGAAAGGTTCTTCTAGTTTCAGCTCACCTGCAGCATACATAATGCTGCTGGTGTGAATCCTATAAAGTCATCAATGATATGAAGGGGGAATTAAATGTTTGAGACTGACAGGATGTAAGGAGATGCTGGACAGGGATTGATCCCCAATATCCTGTGTAAAAGACATGCACGCTAACCAGTCAGCCAAAGGCCAGCGTTTGGAATGCAATAGCCAGGGCACAACATCAGTTAGATACAAGTGACAGGACCCTGTGCTGCCAGCAGGGGAGTCATGATGCAGTGTGATTTCAGTTCCCCACCTCACCATGTGTGTCGCCAGTTTCCCCAGTCTCCAAAACCAGCGTACACATGGGTCAGAGTTAACGTGGGAGACCGCACATTTTCATGTCAAGTTTGCTTTTTATAAATCACAACTTTTGTGGAAACTGGCGTACACCGGTTTCAGGCCCTGTTTTGTGCGTACGCAACGTATAAATGAGACCCCTGATCCTTTAAGGATTGATTTAAAGGTTCTTTTAGTCATTTAAAAATGTTATGTTTACTGGCCTTCTTATTTATGTGACCTGCTTTACATCATAAGCACTCATGGACTCTTAACATCCTCTAAGAGGGACTATGAAGGACAAAATACATGTTGAACTCTTACACACCCCTCTGACATGTTTATATGATTAAAATCACTTGAAATACACATAAATCAAGTCCACATACACACATGATCAACATCTCAAATTTAAAAAGGTATTAAATTCAAACATACATGCGACAAAAACATCCATTGATCCAAGACACCTTATACCCAGACAAGACAGACGTGACCAGGTACGGGTATTTCATAAGTTTCCGTGCCCGGTCATAAGATTGAGACATGTCACATCAGGATTTCCCAGTCAGTTGTATGAAAAGACATGTCACACCAGAAATTCCTGAAAGCTCTGAGGAAGACTTAACAGCCGAAAGTGTCAGAAAGGTAAGATCTGATTCAAGATTTCTGACAAAAAGAACATTCTTACTATTATGAATGAAAACAGCAAGATGATCAATACATCCTATACCTATTTTAATAAGTGATATCGGTTATGACTGCGAAACCCATGTGTGCAAGAACTCATAGTAGTACACATGAGAGATTATGTGTATGTTGGAGATCATAGTAGTTTCACTGAGAGGAAATGTGTACGATGTGTGAACTGACACTGGCTTTATTGCATGAGAAAGAGGAGAAATTGTCTGACATTACCAGGTGATTCTTTCCTGAGAGACCTTCATGGAAGATCACCCTTGAAGTTCTAACATGTGCCTATCTATACTAGACACATTTTTTTTTAAGATTTCCAGCAAAATCTTCAGCTTTGTTGTCCCCATTCTGTGTGGACAAGAATGTGTCCCTTTAAACTACTATGCCATCTAAATAATTCACCACAAACCTCACAGGGAAATGGTTTCTCTCCTGTGTGGATTCTCATGTGTTGGTTTAAGCTTCCCTTTTGACTAAATCTTTGTCCACATTCATCACAGCTGAATGGTTTCTCTCCTGTGTGGATTCTCATGTGTTGGTTTAAACTTACTTGTACACTAAATTTTTTCCCACATTTATCACAGCTGTATGGTTTCTCTCCTGTGTGGATTCTCATGTGTGTGATTAAGATTCCCTTTTGCCTAAAACTTTGTCCACATTCATCACAGCTGAAAGGTTTCTCTCCTGTGTGGATTGTCATGTGTAGGTTTAAGCTTCCTTTTACACTAAATTTTTGTCCACATTCACCACAGCTGTATGGTTTCTCTCCTGTGTGGATTCTCATGTGCATGTTCAAGCTTCCCTTGCGACTACATCTTTGTCCACATTCAGCACAGCTGTATGGTTTCTCTCCAGTGTGGATTCTCATGTGTTTATTTAGGCTTTCTTTTACACTAAATTTTTGCCCACATTCATCACAGCTGTATTTTTTCGCTCCTGTGTGGATTTTCATGTGTCTGTTTAAGTTTGCCTTTCGACTAAATCTTTGTCCACATTCATCACAGCTGAATGGTTTCTCTCCTGTGTGGATTCTCATGAGTTTCTTTAGATCTACTTTATGATTACAAATTTCACCACAAATGTCACATCTAACTGTGATTTTCGTTGTTTGAACCATTTTTCTTTAAAAGTACTTTTTGTGTTGCTTTAAAACATTTCTTAGAACAGCTCAAAGATGTTTCTATTCAGTGTTTCTTAACTCTTGAAAAGTTTTGAAAACTCTTCTCCATATTCAGAGCAGCTTAGGGATTTTTTGACACTGTTACACTTCATATTACTGTTTACATCTGACCCATGTAGTCTGATGTCATTCCAGCTTCAATCACATCTTGATCTGGCAGCAGTTTTTCTGGTTCCTCTTTTATGTGGCAAGGCTCTGGGTCCCACTTGTCCAGACTATTTACAGGGAACCCACTTTGTAGTGTCCAACAACTGCTGCAGTTCTGCAGGAACACTGAAATGGGAAAGAAAGATCAAGCTGGATTTAGTGATCACACAGCAGAAAAATTCCAACCTCTTCCCCTCAGAACTTCTCGAAAGTCAAACTTTTAACATGCCTGCATATACAATACCTCGATCTTAAATGTTAAAGAAGTACAAAATATCAAAACATTATTTTACAGGAAAGACCTAAATTTGGATGGGCATTTTAGGTCATTTTCTAAATAAACTAGTCAGGCCAATCAAAATCGATTAATCGATTAGCCATGATGTCATCAATAATAAAACAAAAAATACTTTTATCCCCAAAGGGAAATTGTAAAATGTGTGTGAGATCTTATTGATATATTGGGTGTGTTCCAAACATCAGTTTTTCATCTTTTTTGTTTTATCATTGTGTGGCTCTAGTGTTCTTTTTTGTACAGTAGCAGATCAGGGAGGATGGGACTGAACTGGGACTGAACTGGACTGTCTGCGCTTATGTGGTGGTTGATCATGGCGGTGGTGTCTACTTAGCATAATGCTATGTGGAGTAAACATTGCCCCACAGGAGCATTAAGTAGCAACAAAACCAGTTATTTTCCTCATCTTCCAGTCTGGTCTTTTTGCTCCAGAAGCAACATTTCTATGATGGCTTAGTAACTGTGCTGGTTGGTCTGGTCTCCACGGTGAAAGCTCCGACATAAACAGCTGTTAAATCCCTGTGGCAGAGGCGAGGTGACTTTACTCTCCACTTTACCCGCAGTAGTGAAGCAGACACAGATTCTGCTGTGGCTAGAAGAGTTGTGTGGAGGTTACTAGTGAAGCTGACAGCTAAAATATTTACACTAAACAGTTTCCCACAGCTTTACCCGTTGATCAACAATCACAACACACATTCCTGACAAATTCATGTCACCTTTTATTGGTTCTGTGGTTTGTGACAATCAACTCCAGCTTCATTCCTTCTCTCAGGTTTAGTGATTGTGAACCCGATTTTGAATGAGTCACTCACCAAAGAGAATTGGGTTTTTGAGTCATTGGAGTCACCGAGTCTGTTACCCAGAGAGTTCAAAGAAATCTACGTGTTCATACAAGCTTACCTTGCTCCCATTTCTGACTCATTCATACCACCAAAATGATTAAAACTGATTGAAACAACAATCATTTCATTGGTTAAAAAAACAACCTACAGTTAAAATCTTAAGGCATTTCATAGCAGTGCGCGTTGAAAACAAAATAACGTAAAAATGATCAATAGATATCAGTGAAAAATCAACAGTTCTCTAATTATTTTTCTTTTGCTAAATAAATAAAATATAAATGCAACTGAGAATTTATATCAATATTTTCCTCTTAATGTGGCAAAAATCTACTTTCTAATCACAATAATGTAATGAAAAAGGAAACTTTCTACTGAGTTCTGCCCTGAGTTTCGTTCTTTCCTTTTATGGCAGCAGTCTGCTTATTTTTTGTTTAAAGTGTAGACTGAGTTTTTATATGACGTCACTCAGACTAAGCAGAGCAGCACACCAGCACACCTTGTGAAATACAGTGAAATACAGACTGAGTGGCTGCAACTGAGAACTGAGAAAGAGGGAGAGGGATTCTTATGTACTGCAAGTTGAGACCGTGGCTACTTGAAGGAATACAACACCCACAGAATGATGTGGGTTCATTTTCTACTCACCCTCATGCTGAGCAGGACTGTGGAGCACTTTTTTAATCACACAAATGCTCCGGAGATCTGAGACGTTTACGTTTTCCCCCCCTAACTTTCATGTAATGGAGGTCACTGGTGCTTGAAACAAAAAGGTCCATAAAAGTCCACAAAAACTTGTCAATATTCCTCCATACTGCTCGTCCAAGGTAATCCAATCGTCTTGAGTGGTTAGCATCCACAATTTACTCAAAATGACATCATTTAGTATATCTTTATAGCTTAAACAGTACTAAATGTTGCTGCCGGGAAGTGCGCCCCTGTGAGTTCATGACACTACGGAGCTGCGGCAGACGAGATCGCACGTTCGTTCTCTCTTTTAAATCAACAGCCAACTCCTCTTGCGTTTGTCCACAGCTCGTTCACTCTTAACACAATGTAAACAGTGAATTTCTTCTTCGATGCTTGCATTATTGGCAGAGTAGGCGCTGAACGCAACGGCTTCCATAGTGTTGTGAACTCGCAAGGACGCGCTTCGTGGCAGCAACATGTAGGACTGTTTGGAGCTGTATGGAGGAACATTGCCAAGTTGTTGTGGACTTTTACAGATCTTTGTGTTTCAAGCGCCGGCGAACTCGATTATATGAAAGTTGGAGGGAAAACTAAAACCTCTCCGATCTCAAGCTGCATTTGAGATATTAAAAAAGTGCTCCAGAGTCTTGCTCAGCATGAAGGTAAGTAGAAAATGAAGGCACATCATTTTGTGGGTGTACTATTCTTTTAAGGGTACAGTATACTTCTCAGACTGCGTAATGTATTATCCAACTTTGTAACCACGGAGAGAAGGCCCCTCATGCGGCATTATAGTTCGAGGCGGGGTCCGTCATGGTGCCGGGTACACAGTGCAATTTCTCACCTGATCAGTAGGGGTCGCTACCCAAGACTGGCCTAAGCCCATGATCCCAATGGTCGGTAACCTCGGTCATAACCTTGGTGGTTATTTTGCTTCCAGTTATAGTGAGCAATGGTGTCCAAGAGAGAAAGACTGTCGTTGCTGCAGCTGAATATCATTGAAACAGATACTTTTGATGCAAAAATGGAGACAATGGAGAGATTTTGGTGTTTCCTCACTTCTTCGGCCAAACGTTATTTGGTTGGAATCATCTCTGCGCCTTCATAGGCTAGCTGATGTTTTAAAAATGGCGCTGCCATTATGTTTACATTGTGATAGACCAATCACAGACTTTGCCATCTCCGTTGTCCCTTGACGGAGTGAAAGACACTTTAGAAACATTTCGTGCAGCCGGAGAGCCTCTCCGTCAACGTAGAGCACTTTACGATAAATTAGCCTTTACTGTGAGGTACATGCAGCTTCGAGCTGGGAGGGAGGAAGTGATTCGTACTGCGAGTTCGGCGAATTAGAAGCTTGGCTCTGCTCCATGGAAAAGACTCCAGTAGCTAGCCAGGGCCCTGCTTTAGCTTTAGGTGGAGCAGAGCCTCATAGACAGGCTGACCCTAGCTGTCCCACAATGGATTCCGAGCAGCCGGAACAGCAGGAGGGATGGGCGACGGTTGTGAGGAAACGTAGTTCTAAAGCTAAAGCTAAGCTCGCGGATCACCACCAACCCTTTGAGCAACAAACCCTGGTTATTGGCAGCTCCATAGTCAGAAACGTGGCTTTAGAGACACCAGCGACTGCAGTTAAATGCATCCCAGGAGCCAGAACGGGCGACATTGAGTCTTATTTGAAACTGCTGGCCATGGATAAATGTAAATACCATAACATTGTAATTCATGCCGGCGGTAACGACACCCGGTTACGCCAATCGGAGGTCACAAAAGTTAATGTTGCTTCGGTATGTTTATGTTTGTTTTTTTATTTGTCCCCATTGTGCAGCAAACTGCCGTTACTTCCTGGGGTGACACAACATATGAAATACATTACACAGGAGGTTAATAAAAAAATCAAAAAGATAAATGAGAAAAAAAACATAAATTATTAAAACTATAAAAATAAAAGCAAGATGTAAAAACAAAAATAGAAACATAAAATTACAAAGAATTAAATTTATAAAGAAAAGTTCTTCCATAAACACTGGGAAACACAATACCTATTTTTCCACTCCATAGCAGTGTGTCCAAAAATTAAACAATAACCATTATATTTTAGTATTATTTTTATTATATATTATTGTTTTATTTTATTTAAATTGCGGTATTTATTAATGGTAATCAAATTCAGATTTTATATTATTTAAAATATATTTTTTAAATGATAATTTAAATTTTTTAATGTTGATAATTTTTCTAGGTGTTTGGGCAGTGCATTCCATTCAAACATTGCTTGTACATCACTGTTCTTTTACTGTAATTTGTTTTAATTTTGGAAAGAGAAATGACTTGACAGCATGTCTAGTTCTGTAGCATGATTTTCCATACTGTAATGTAATTTTTTATGAGAACATTTGGGACTTTTAATATAGATAAACTTCTTATAAACATTAATAATGAATAATGTAACCTATCTTTTCCATGAACCACCCTAGATTTCTGTGCATTGCCAACACATTTGTTCTGAAGTTACAACCAAGGACAATACGGCTGCTCTATTTTGTACTTTTTGTAATTCATTTATCATGTCAACTGTAGTGTTTGACCAGACCAATGGACAGTAGTCCAGTTTTGACAAAATTAATGCTTGCATTATTAATTTAACTGATTTTGGAGATAGATATGCTCTACACCTTCTAAGGATACCTTTTCCCATTTCCTTAATTTTTTTTTTTTTTTTTTTACTTGTTGTCAGATCGAAGCAAGCAGAATGGAATCTGATTGCTTTATTCTGTTGAACAGTTTTGTTTATCAAGGGAGCTTTATGAATATAAGGCTCACTTGATATCATGTTTATTATTTTATTTCTTTATTTAAACATTTGTCTATTCACCATTCCATTTCATACTGCTGGGCTGAAAGGGAGAAATGAAAGTTAAAGAGGTAATGATAGAAAGTGAAACAGAGAGAGAGGAGTAAGGAAGAGGAAGAGAGAGAGGAGAGAAAACATGAATCCACTTACACAGTTCACTGGTACATCTGTACCGCGATCCCTAAACAACCAAGGTCTCTGTTGGAAAACAAAACAAGCAATCCCCTACAGGAGGACCTGCAGGTGGCTTAAATATCCTCAGATCATACAAACACACACAAACACACGCAGAACTACGCAGAGAAGAGGTACAACCTAGTAGCGAATGGGAAGTAGAGAAGAGGTACAACCTAGTCATCGCAATGGAAAGAGAGAAGAGGTACAACCTAGTATGAATGGGAAGTAGTGTACAGTGTCAACATGCATAATAAAGGGTGCTCCGTGGTGATACAGTCATGCAGATGCAGCCTCGTCTCCGCAAGGAGGAGGAAGCCCGCAAGGCTCCGACCCAGGCCCCCAGCAGCCACCCAGAGGCCCAGATCCCAGCCCCCCCAAAGAGCGGACATGCATCCCCCGAAGGGCGGCAGGCGGCCCCAGTCAGAGCCCCTGCAGTCTGGAGGCCCAGGCCCCAGCGGACCAAGACCAGCAGCTGCCGCCCCACGGGCGCGGGCGTCCCCGGAGCGGAGACAGCGCCGGGCCCAGGGCCCAGCGCCAGGAGCAGCCACCCCGGCCCGGGCGGCCCAACCGAAACCCAGGAGGACCGGACCCCCAGACGACGCCCCCCAGGGCAGGCCAGCCCCCACCCCAACGTCCCTGCCCCACACACCTGACACCAGGGCGCCACCACCTCTACCACCCCCTAACCCGCCCCACGCTCCACACACACTCCCCACACACCTACCCCAATACTAGGGCTGAAAGATACACCGTCCCGCATCCACATCGAGACACGGGCACCCAAGACATCAACACCGCAAGAGCAACCACACACAAGATACAGTCCCCCTGCGCCCGCCCCGCATACAAAGCCCCGGAAGCCACAAACAAAACCGCACCCCCACCAAGCGCCCGGCCCCCAACCCCCGCCCACACCGACACCGAGATGCCCGGCACGAACACCGAGATACGAACCTCCGCCCACACCGCCCAGCCCACCCACACCTCCATGTACCCCCCACACACACACTACACCCACCCACTCCGCTCTCCGACCTCTCCCCACTCCTCCTCCCTCCACCCCCACACTCTCCTCCCTCCCGTCCCCCTCCCCCCCTCCTCTCCCCTAACACACACATGCCTCCCCACATAGCTGCACCAACCCCTCCCTACCCCACTCGCCCCACCTCCCTTCCCCCATGCCCCATACGTCCCCCTTACTGTCCGCCCCGCCCTCCCTCTGCCTATCACCTCCCGCCCTTCCTTCCTTCGCCCCTCCGCCTCCCTCTAGACACTCACAAGCTGCCCTCCTTCCTCCTCCCCCTTTCCTCCACCACTTCCCCTCTCCTCCTCTTCCAGCCCAGTTCCTCCCTCCCATTCCTCTTCCCTCTCATTCATTTTCTCCATCCCCCCTCTTGCCCTGCCTCGTGCCTCCTGAGTGGTGCTCGGGCGGGGAAGGAGCCGTGGCTAAGCCCCCAACACGTTCAGCATCAAATGCTGCTGAGAAATCCAGCATAACAGCCCAACCATTTTGTTTTTTCCATTTGTTGCAGTCTCGTCATTTGAGTTAAAGCTGATGTTGTGGAATGATTTTGCGATAAGATGTTGAAAATTGGTATTAAAATTAGAGACAGATAATTTGTGATTTGTTAAATATTACACATTCCATAATTTTACTTAAAAAGGTAAGAGACTGATAGGACGACTGTTTGCTCCAGAAAATGGAATTTTTATTTTTTGGTAGTGGAACTATTGCCGTTCCATTGTAATGGAAATGTACAACTGGAAAAACTATATTTATAATGTGACAGATGGGAATAGCAATTTCCTCTGCAACCATTTTCAACAGCCTTCCATCCAGGTTGTCCATGCTGCTGGTTTTTTGTTTAAGTTTTTAATATCTTTTCTACTGTCTCTATACTTATGTTCTTAAATTGAAATGAACATTTCTTATCTTTCATAATTTTGTTTTTTATCAGTGGGTTAGATATGTTGTTAATGTCAGTAGGGGGTATATCATTATTTAGTTTATTAACTTTATTTATAAAATATGTACTAAAATAATTAGCTATATCTGATGTGCTTTTGCTAAAACCATGTCGGACTCCGTAATTTTCTCTGGCCCCCTGCCAAATCTGACCAGTGATGGCATGTTGAGCTACATGTCATGTTTTAATCGCTGGTTGTCTAGGTGGTGTCCTGAAAACAACGTGGGCTTTGTAGATAACTGGAAAACTTTCTGGGGCAAACCTGGTCTTATTAGGAGAGACGACATCCATCCCACTTTGGACGGAGCAGCTCTCATTTCTAGGAATCTGGACGATTTTGTTAGTCCATCAAACCATTGACAATCCAGGGTTGAGACCAGAAGGCAAAGTTGTAGTCTTATACACCTCTCTGCAGTTTCCCACCTGCCGCCCCTCTCACACCCCCATAGTGACTGTGTCTCTCCCCCCGAGCCCTTAGAATAAAATCCAAAAACACCTCTAAGGTAAATCACAATAACCAAATAAAAATTTAAACAATAAACATAACAAAACAGAAAAATAAATCCATTAAATGTGGATTATTAAATATCAGATCCCTTTCTTCAAAATCTCTGTTAGTTAATGATCTCATTGACGATCATCATGTTGATTTATTTTGTCTCACAGAAACCTGGCTGCAGCAGGATGATCATGTTACTATTAATGAATCTACTCCACCCGATTACTTAAACTTTCATGTTCCCAGAACTGCAGGCCGAGGAGGAGGTGTGGCTGCTATCTTTCAATCAGGGCTATTTATTAATCCCAGATCTAAGATTAGTCATAATTCCTTTGAACACCTAATTCTAAGCCTTTCTCATCCTAACTGGAAATCAGAGAAACCACTTTTGTTAGCTGTAGTGTATCGTCCACCTGGACCTTACTCAGAGTTTCTGACTGAATTTTCAGACTTTTTTTTTATCAGATTTAGTGTTGAATACTGATAAAGTTGTCATTTTGGGCGACCTTAATGTTCATGTTGACGATAACAATGACAGCTTAAATATTGCTTTTAAGTCTATGCTAGACTCAATCGGTTTTTCACAAAATGTTCACGAACCCACTCATTCTCATAATCATACTCTGGATCTTGTCCTGACGTATGGTATTGACAGTGAGGAACTGAAAGTTTTTCCCCATAATCCTGTTCTGTCTGATCACTTCTTAATAACTTTTGAGTTTACTTTACTTGACTACACGATGGCTGAGAATAAATTCCATGACAGTAGATGTTTATCAGATAGTGCCGTTACCAAATTTAAAGAATCTATTTCATCACCATTTCCTACAATGCCAGAACTTCACAGAAAGCATCTATTCAAGCTTTACTCCAGTTCAGATTGATCAGCTTGCTGATAAAATAACAGTTTCAACCCGCACAGTACTAGATAATGTGGCTCCGTTAAAAAAGAAGAAAATCTGTCAGAAGAAGGAAGCTCCTTGGTTTAATTCCCAGCTACAAGCTTTAAAACAGACATCTAGACGTTATGAGAGGAAATGGCGCGCATCTGGCTTAGAGGAGTCTCGCTTAATCTGGAAAGAAAGTCCAATAGTTTATAAAAAAAAAATCCTTACGTAAGACTAGAACAGCTTACTATTTATCATTGATAGAGGAAAATAGGAATAATCCCAGGTTCCTTTTCAGCACTGTAGCCAGGCTGACGAAGAGCCGTAGTGCTGTTGAGCCATGCATTCCCCCCGACTCTCAGCTGTGACGATTTCATGAGTTTCTTCACAAACAAAATTGTTTCTATTATAGAGAAAATCCATGACATCCTCCCAGCTACTAACGACATCTTACCCCCAGCAGGTTTAGAGACATCTGTAGATGCTGAATTATGTCTGGATCATTTCTGTCCTGTACAGATTTCTGAGTTAACCAAACTAATTGTGGCATCCAAACCCTCTACCTGCATTCTGGATCCCATCCCAACCAAGTTGCTAAAGGAAGTCTTTCCTTTGATTAACACTTACCTACTAGAACTGATCAATTCATCTCTATATTGACAGGATATGTACCTCAGTCCTTTAAGACTGCAGTAATAAAACCTTTACTTAAAAAACCTACTCTTGATTCAGGAGAATTAGCTAATTACAGACCGATATCCAACCTCCCCTTTATGTCTAAAATTCTTGAGAAAACAGTTTCAGCTCAACTTTGTGCCCATCTGAGCAGAAAAAATCTGTTTGAAAAGTTTCAGTCTGGTTTTAGAGCTCATCATAGCACAGAGACGGCACTGGTGAAGGTTACTAATGATCTTCTCATGGCTTCAGATAAAGGACTCCTGTCCATACTTGTCCTGTTAGATCTCAGTGCTGCATTCGACACCATTGATCACAACATTCTGCTACAGAGACTTGAACGTGTTATTGGAATTAGAGGAACTGCATTAGATTGGTTCAAGTCATACTTATCTGATAGATTTCAGTTTGTAAATGTCAACAACGCGTCTTCATCACACACCAGAGTAACTCATGGAGTTCCCCAAGGTTCTGTGCTCGGACCATTTCTCTTCACACTATACATGCTTCCTTTTGGTAATATCATCAGACAACATGGCATAAATTTTCATTGTTATGCAGACGACACTCAGATATACTTATCTATGAAGCCTGATGAAACCAATCAGTTTGTTAGATTACAAAGATGTCTTAGTGACATAAAGACCTGGATGACCCTGAACTTTCTGCTTCTAAATTCAGACAAGACCGAGGTTATAGTCTTTGGACCTGAAAAACTCAGGACTAAATTATCTAGCTTTATAGTTGATCTGGATGGCACTAATATGGGTTTCAGCACTGCAGTGAAGAATCTTGGAGTCATTTTTGACCAGGATTTGTCTTTCAACTCCCATATAAAACAAGTTTCTAGAACTGCCTTCTTTCACCTACGTAATATTGCTAAAATTAGGAACATCCTCTCTCAGGACGATGCAGAAAAACTAGTCCATGCTTTTGTTACTTCCAGATTGGATTATTGTAATTCCTTATTATTGGGCTGCCCCAAATATGCCTTGAAAAGTCTCCAGCTGATCCAGAATGCTGCAGCTAGGGTTCTGACTAGAACCAGCAGGAGAGATGATATTTCTCCAGTTCTAGCTTCTCTTCATTGGCTCCCTGTTAAATCCAGGATAGAATTTAAAATTCTTCTTCTCACATATAAAGCTCTCCATGACCAAGCTCCATTATATATTAGAGATCTCATAGTTCCATATATTCCAAGCAGAGCACTTCGCTCTCAGACTGCAGGCCTGTTGGTAGTTCCAAGGGTCTCTAAGAGTAGAATGGGAGGCAGAGTGTTTGGCTATCAAGCCCCCCTATTATGGAATCAGTTACCAATTCAGGTTCGGGAGGCAGACCCCCTCTCTACTTTTAAGATCAGGCTTAAAACCCTCCTTTTTGACAAGTCTTCTAGCTAGGGATGGTTAACCATCCCACTTTTTTTACATTAAAACATTTGTACTGGAACAGGACCTCAATTATAACGTGCGAGAAACTCCGGAGAGTGAAAGTGACTTTGTCTTTGAGGGCGGGCGCTCTCTTCTCACCAGAATCGGCCACAAGCACGCGCTCTTCACAGTACGCGGTTTAGATTTCTTTCTCCGAATGACGTGAACCAGAGAGGCTGCTAGCTGCTAAGCTAGCCTTCTTAGCACCACCTGAAGGCAGCCGATTACCTGCCACAGAGTAAATCAGCTTTGTCAAAAAGGACACAGACAACAAGTAGAAAGGAGGAGGGGGGAGAGTGCCGTGCTAAGTTGTCTCGGCAGAAATTCAGCAGTTTTCGGTGCTTTAACAGGAGGGACAGCTTTACCAGGGAGCAGTGGATTATATTTATCAGTGAGGATGTGCAGTCCGTAAGTGTTGCTGCTTGTGTAACTTATCTTTTGTGGAAGAGACCAGTAAATGGTGGTAGACAAGCAGACAAGCTGTTAATGTAGCTACAAAAGCTAAGTGTTTGGTTAACTTCGCGTCAGACGTCCGCTCCTTATATTCATCAGAGTGCAGCCCTTTTACTCCGCGGATCCTCTCTATCAGCCGCACCGTTACGTTTTTATCATGTTTTTCTCTGTTGGGACATCATTTCCTTCACCTGCTCTGTCCTGATAAAACTTTGTTTTGGCTTTGACGTTTGCCTCGTGAACGCACTTACAGACAGGTCTAACTCTCGTGCGTATTCTCGCGACAAACAAAAGTTGGAGATAAAAAGAGGTTAAAATGAGCTCATTAAATTTTCCTCCCACTCAACTACAATTAAAAATTTATCTGAAGATAATTTAAGAAGGATTGTGGATTTAAAACACTAGGTTATGACACCTAAAAAGAAAGGAGAAAAGAAAACAGAAAACAAACGAAAATGAAAGGAACAAGCGACGACAAGGAGGAAAGAAGAGAAAATATCAGAAAAAATGTGTTAAAGAAGGGTCGGAGAATGAATCTCCATCTATGTTGGCCTTTGTGGAGCACTTATTAAAGCAGAAACTGGAGCTGCCTAACTCCGCAGAGCTGTGAGTTGAAAGGGCCCACCGCGCTCATACATCAAAGCCACTCCAAACGCAGCTCCACGATCCATCATCGCCAAATTGGCAAGCTACAGAATGACGGAAGAAATATTGAAACTAGCGTGGCAGAAACGAGGGTTTGAATATTTTGCGAGCAGGATCAACTTGGACCACGACTATGCACCTGACGTCCTGAGGCAGCGGAGGAGATATGCAGAGGTGAAGTCCGCATTAAAAGAAAAGATAATCAGATTCCAAACCCCATTCCCAGCAAAGATGAGTTTTCTATCCGGATGGGTCCTGTACTGTATGGCTCGGTGGGGGAGGTGACTGAGGACATGGCTCAGAGGGGTCTTCCCATGACTGTCATCAAACAAACAGAGACCCTGATGGAGCAGGTCCAGCGTTTATCGTGGCGCACAGAGAAGAAAACGAGGGGACAGGTGTAGGGATGGGAATCAAGAACCAGTTCTTATAAAGAACTGGTTTTTTGTCGTTCGATTCCATGGAATCGTTCATCTGTTTGCCTAACGATTCCCCTTATCGGTTCCGTAAGCGCCGAACGCATTTGCGCAATGACGTCACGTACGCGTCTCCAACATGGCGTCGCGGCGAACATGCTCCAAAGTTTGGTTTCATGAAAAAATACGACATAAGCGAAAGTTACACTTTGATCGCACCAGAGGGAGGAAATACCTCCAACATTTAGCCACAGAGCAGTTAGTTTGTTGGAATATCCAGCTGGTAGAGCATTTGACGTGAGTTGACATGCTGACGTTGCGGTAAGGCGTGCTGTGTCACTTCCTGTTGCTCCTGTGTGTACCTCGCTTGTTTGAGCTCCGAAGGGCTAGCTCTCTCCTCTGCCCTTAGTTGCTTATTTTGCTTATTTTTCTTATACCATTCACCGTTTGGCCTTTCACAACGTATAACGCTTAAACACACTTCCTCACCAGTTCTCTGTTTTTGGGATTCTCTAGTTCATTTTATCCGCTACGCCTGTTAGCTCTCTCTGCTAGCATGGCTGCTAGCGCTTTTCCTCCGCTCTCTGCTCTTCCTCCCTCTGCCACTCTCTTTTCTTGCTCGGTGTGCTTCATGTTTAGCTACACCTCTGCCTCCTTTAGTGATAATGGTACGTGTAACAAATGTAGCTTGTTTGTAGCTTTGGAGGCGAGGCGAGGCGAGGCGAATTAGAAGCTCGGCTCTGCTCCATGGAAAAGCCTCCAGTAGCTAGCCAGGGCCCTGCTTTAGCTTTAGGCGGAGCGGAGCCTCGTAGACAGGCTGACCCTAGTGGTTCCGCAGTCGGTTCCGAGCAGCCGGAACAGCAGGAGGGATGGGCGACGGTTGTGAGGAAACGTAGCTCTAAGGCTAAAGCTAAGCCCGCGGTCACCACCAACCTGTCCACGTTTCTAACCGATACGCCCCACTCAAAGACATACCCTTTGAGCAACAAACCCTGGTTATTGGCAGCTCCATAGTCAGAAACGTGGCTTTAGAGACACCAGCGACCGCAGTTAAATGTATCCCAGGAGCCAGAGCGGGCGACATTGAGTCTTATTTGAAACTGCTGGCTAAGGATAAACGTAAATACCGTAACATTGTAATTCATGCCGGCGGTAACGACACCCGGTTACGCCAATCGGAGGTCACAAAAGTTAATGTTGCTTCGGTATGTGCTTTTGCTCAAACCATGTCGGACTCCGTAATTTTCTCTGGCCCCCTGCCAAATCTGACCAGTGATGACATGTTTAGCCGCATCTCGTCATTTAATCGCTGGTTGTCTAGGTGGTGTCCAGAAAACAACGTGGGCTTTGTAGATAACTGGAAAACTTTCTGGGGCAAACCTGGTCTTATTAGGAGAGACGGCATCCATCCCACTTTGGACGGAGCAGCTCTCATTTCTAGGAATCTGGACGATTTTGTTAGTCCATCAAACCATTGACAATCCAGGGTTGAGACCAGAAGGCAAAGTTGTAGTCTTATACACATCTCTGCAGTTTCCCACCTGCCGCCCTCCCACACCCCCATAGTGACTGTGTCTGTCCCCCGGGCCCTTAGAATAAAATCCAAAAACACCTCTAAGGTAAATCACAATAACCTAATAAAAATTAAAACAATAAACACAACAAAACAGAAAAATAAAACTATTAAATGTGGATTATTAAATATCAGATCCCTTTCTTCAAAATCTCTGTTAGTTAATGATCTGATTGGCGATCATCATGTTGATTTATTTTGTCTCACAGAAACCTGGCTGCAGCAGGATGATCATGTTACTATTAATGAATCTACTCCACCAGATTACTTAAATTTTCATGTTCCTAGAGCCGAGGCCGAGGAGGAGGTGTGGCTGCTATCTTTCAATCAGGGCTATTTATTAATCCCAGACCTACGATTAGTCATAATTCCTTTGAACACTTAATTCTAAGCCTTTCTCATCCTAACTGGAAATCAGAGAAACCACTTTTGTTAGCTGTAGTGTATCGTCCACCTGGACCTTACTCAGAGTTTCTGACTGAATTTTCAGACTTTATCAGATTTAGTGTTGAATACTGATAAAGTTGTCGTTTTGGGCGACCTTAATGTTCATGTTGACGATAACAACGACAGCTTAAATATTGCTTTTAAATCTATGCTAGACTCAATCGGTTTTTCACAAAATGTTCACGAACCCACTCATTCTAATAATCATACTCTGGATCTTGTCCTGACGTATGGTATTGACAGTGAGGAACTGAAAGTTTTTCCCCATAATCCTGTTCTGTCTGATCACTTCTTAATAACTTTTGAGTTTACTTTACTTGACTACACGATGGCTGAGAATAAATTCCATTACAGTAGATGTTTATCAGATTGCGCCGTTACCAAGTTTAAAGAATCTATTTATACTATTTCCTACAATGCCAGATGTTAACGTCACAGAAGCATCTATTCAAGCTTGACTCAGTTAGATTGATCAGCTTGCTGATAAAATAGCAGTTTCAACCCGCACAGTACTAGATAATGTGGCTCCGTTAAAAAAGAAGATCATCGTAGAAGGGAGCTCCTTGGTTTAATTCCCAGCAACGAGCTTTAAAACAGACATCTAGACGTTATGACCATCCCTAGTTTTAATTGGTAACATCCCTAGACAGGTGAGCACCAATCGGGTCTGGGACTACAGAGAAAAACTCCAAGCGTTAAGACGCCAAAAACAGAAATGATTACAGGACACAAAGAAACTAGAAAGAGTTAAAGTAACCTTCGTGCTTTAAATTTTTAAAGAGTAAAATGCTATGAATGAGGTAATGGAACTTAAAATAAAGACAGCACCATTAATAAAATAAAATATTATAAATATAATGAAACCAATCCTGAGGGGGGCACCCTAGGATGCAACGGCTGCGTAGACGTGATGGGAGGGGAGGGAATGAAGGGGGTGTGGAGGAGGCGGGACTGATATAAATAACTGCTGGCTTGAAATGCAAGATCGGTAAAGGTTGCTTTAAGTAATTATGGTGAATGATTTTTTTTTTCCTCTTTCTTTTTTTTTTGTGGGGGGGGGGGGGGGTAGTAATGACGTCTCCCGAGAAGTCATAAACTTGCATCTAAATTGCAAAGATCAGACTTTATGGTAAAGTAAATATGTCCTGTATATATGTGTATGTGTGTGTATGTATGCATATGTGTTAGGGTTGTATGCATGTATGTATGTATGTGTGTATATTGTGTGTGTATGTATGTTCATGTATCTATATGGCAATAGAGGAACATAACACGGTCGGGCGTGTTTTTTTTTTTTTTTTTCACGGACTGCCGAAATGTATGAACATTAGTTGGATTGCAAAAGAAGGCCCATTTCCACAATCAAGTGTGAGAGGCTCTCCCTCAAAGCCCCCTTTCTATTGGGGCACCCTAAGGGTCTTAATGGAGATCCCACATTTGGAAGTTAACACAATGGTTTTCTTTGATGAGGTTTTCATTTTTCTCAAATATAACCTTACAGCTGTTGTTCTGTACAGCTGGAATGTTCATGTTTTGTCTTTGAATGTGTGTTCAGGTTGGGATTGATGATACCAGGTTATTGAAATATCAGAAACGTTCAAATAGTTAAGATATGACTAGTGGCAAAATAAAAGTAATCTCATAATGTCAACGGTCTGTTGAGCCCTATTAAACGTAGTAGAATCCTAATTAAAATGAGGAGAGAACAAGCAGGGGCCGCTAGAGGGTGTGTGGTATGGTCCTCCCTGTGGGGGAGGGAGATTAGCAGTGCAGAGTAAGGCGTGGAAAAGGTTAGGAGCTAGACTGGAGGGGGGTCGGGTTAAATTAATATTGGGGGCTATGAAGAGGGCTCGCGCGCGGGGCTTAGTTGCTCTTTGCTTTATGGTCTAGTTGTTAGGTCGCAAGGGGGAGAGGAATGAAGTAAGATGTTCTTACATGGCTTGGGGCTTTGTGCTCCTTGTGGTTGCTAGTTGGTTGCCACAGTCGAGCTGAATATGCCCGGGCGGGGAAGGATGGAGGAGATGTACGGACACGGAAGATGGCGAGGTAAGACACGCAACGGCTTAATATTATTAGAAGAGACGGAAGTACGTCAGTAATTATATACAGTCTATGGAACAAGCACAGATAGTGTACTTACAAGAAACACACCTAGACTGTAAAGAACATGAAAAATTAAAAAGAATGGGTTTTACAAATGTCTTTTTACTTTTCTTATAAATTAGGACAGAGAAGAGGGGTTGCCATACTTGTATCTGGAAAATTATTCTTTAAAAAGATTTCTGAGACAAGCGATAAGGAGGGGTGATATATCTTAGTAAGAGGGAACATTGAAGGCAATCCAGTTACAGTACTGAACGTACATGTACCACCAGGAAGCAACATTCATTTTTTCAAGAAACTCGCAGATATGATAGTTTCAGAAACAATAGACATACTGATCTGTGGGGGTGATTTGAATATACATTTGCAACCAAAACTGGATACTTCCAATAAGGGAGCAGAGGGTACTTATTCATTAATCAAGAAAATTAATACATTATTTCAGGAGGTCAGATTAATTGATATCTGGAGAGACTTGCATCCTTACCAAAGAGATTATACTCACTATTCCTCACCCCTCTCAATATACACAAAAATAGATTACTTTATAACATTTGGAAGAGACAAAGACAGAATAATCACCTGCAAAATTGGAACAATAGACTTAAAGTTTGAATATGGAACATTTTTATTAAAAGCTATATTTTTTTCAAAAATAATACCTCCACAGTTCGTTTGGGGGTGTACAGAATGAAAGTACAACGTTTCCCAGAAAAATTATATTTAGCCTAAAAATAATTATAAAATCAATTTTTACGGGTTCGATAATGGCATTTTATTTACGTCTATAAGCCAATACACGCCGCCATTGCAGGTTGCCAAATACGATCTCTGTGTGGACACAATGTTTCGGTCATAGTCAGGCTGGTACAGGGCAAAACCGTAGAGACGACGAGTGGAGCAGCTGCTTCAGAGCCCTGGAGATATTGTTATCTGTTTCTGAGGAGGAGTGACCTGAGAAGAGCAAAACCTGGAGTAAATTTAGATGAAGACTTCACTAAATGGACCCACATAAACGTTTTCCACGGAGTAAAACACGGAAATGGCGGCTTTTCTCCTGGATCGGTAAGCTAGCTTGTTTGCTAACATGGCTAACGATAGCTGTCGGTTATAAACTCCTCTGTGTTACTTGTTAAACATGCTGCAGACTGCTGGTCACTTGCGTATCGGCAGTGAGCCTGGCATCCCAGCGGCTGGAGTTGTTTTTCTGCCGTTGCAACTACAACCTAGACACACGTGATGTCGCTGTTCTGTCCGTATTCCATATTCAACCTTTAAGTGACCATGCAACTGTTTATCTGTTGATTTAAACCTACAACCAAAAATTAACAACTGGAAATTAAACTCAAGTATACTCTATGACCCTGAGCTAAAAGAACAAATTAGGAAAGAAATCAAGTTTTACTTGGAAACTAATGAAAATGACGAAGTGACCCCTCCCATCTTATGGGATGCTTTAAAAGCTGTCATCAGAGGGAAAATCATAGGATTATGCTCTTACAAGAAGAAGATGAGAAATAAAGTACAAGAATTACAAGATAAGTTGAAAGGACAGGGAAAAAAAGCATAAAAGGGAAATTGGAAAACAGAAAGAGCAAGGGATATTGGAGGAAATCAAGAAAAAAAGGATGAAATTAAAGATTTAGATACACACGAAATGAAAAGAAAATTAATGTTTCTTAAACAAAGATATTATGATGGTGGGTCCAGACCAATGAAAGTTTTGTCCTGGAGACTTTAAAAGAAAATGGGCCAGAATACAATTCATAGAATTAAAGACCCAACCACAAACACAATCAAAAATAGACTCAACGAAATTCACGGGTCATTTGAAACATTGTATAAGAACCTCTACTCTGAAAAGGCAGGAAGCAGCATAGCTGAAATGGATAGTTGTCTGAATTCCCTGGAATTACTTGAAATGAAGAACAGAATGAAATAATGATTGAAGTTATAAACAGAAAAGGAGCTAAAAACAGCAATACGAAAGCTTAAGTTAAATAAATCACCAGGGCCAGATGGATATACATCAGAATGGTATTAAGGGGCTAAAAGATGAGCTGATACCGGTGCTGCTTCCAACTCTAAATTGGGCTCTAAAGAACGCACAGGCACCCCCCAGTTGGAAAGAAGCAGTAATCTCTGTCATTCCAAAAGAAAATAAAGATAAATTAGAATGATAAATTAGACCGATATCGGTCTTAAATATAGATTACAGGTTATTTACTTCCATCATAGCAAGCTGATTAGAAAAAGTTTTACCCAATTTGACAAATAATGATCAGACAGGCTTCATCCAACAGCGGCAAACTCAAGATAATATACGACGGACATTACACCTCATTAATGATATTTAAAAGAATCAAACAGCAGCACTGATAATAAGTACTGATGCAGAAAAGGCTTTCGATTCAGTGGATTGGAAATTTCTTTCCAGAGTATTATACAGATTTGGCCTCCATGAAACGATAATTAAAGTAGTACAGACATTGTATAATGAAGATAGTGCAAGAAGTGTTAGCTTATCAAATAGGATTATTCTAGAAAGAGGGACAAGACAGGGATGTGCATGTTCGCCACTGTTACTTGCACTATATGTGGAACCATTTGCCCAATATATGAGAAAATAAAGAAATAAAAGGCATTAATATGTATGGGAAGGAACATAAATTAGCATGCTTTTGTTTATTTGTTGTTGCCTATATTCCAAAATAGGCACTCATGCTGTGACTGTGAATTAAACACATGTAAGTAAGTACCGAATGTCAATAAAAAAGTGAATTAAAAAAAGAAAATGCTCGCTGCTCGCAGCCAGCGCTCTCCTCATTTTCTGCAGTCTTGTTTTTCTTTTGCTCCCCACGAAAATGGCGCTTGGGAGTGTGTAAGTTTCTTGACTGACAAAGAACGACTACCTGGGTGAGTGACATACCTGAATTTTCTGCCAGATATCAATGAAGTATTCCTTTTTCCTTTCCATCTATCTAAAATGTTTATGAACTATTTCACTGATTTTTGTGTTTACTCAGTTTTTAATGTATTCTTACATATAAATAACCATCTATAAATCTTTTCAATGCAAATTTTTATTCCTCTTAGAATACCTAATAAACCAGAAGAAATGACTAATTGTTCCAGCTGTGCCAGGAAAGAGGCCTGGATACATCAGCACAGAACAAATGTCAATTTAGTCACATCCGGGTCTTTTTGGTAAAAAACAAAAAGGTTCATTTTTGTAAATCTTCCTTTAAATATACTTTACGTTTGGCTGCTATAAACATTATTATTCTATAGAGAAGAAGGGATGATTTTTTAAAGCTACAGAAAAGACAAGAAAACCAATAATTTACATGATAACTGGCTAGTGGTATTTTCATGGCTTGATGAGACTGATTAGTAAATCAATGACATAACTTTGCAATAGTAGCAGCTGATGCTACTCTTATATGATAAAGCATATTAACTTAGAACGTACATGCAGATGAAACCAGATCGATCACAAGATCGGGAAACTTAACATCCGTATTGATGACATCTTGTCAGAATAGCATCTCGTAGCTTTATCTGTCATTTAGGCTGCTGATAAAAATACACTTTATAAAGAAGCTGTTTTTACAGATGGGTGATTAAAGCGGTAAGCCCAGAGAAGCTGTGGGCTACTGCAAGTTTAGAATGATGGTACCCGTTTTATAATCATCAATATTCATTTCAGGTTCATAATCTTATATGATGCAGGGTTTGTTTTCACTGACAAACCTGTTTTTAGTCTCATGAATACGAGACAAGATGCAGGTCTGCACCGCTCGCTGCAACGAGGAGCTCCACAAACGCTGCAACGTTACTGTAGTAGAAGCTTCTCTACCGCGGTGCTGAAGCCGGGAAAAACACACGGCGGTGGCAGCTGCAGTAACACGGAGATAACGTTGAACTTTCATCACATTCACATTAACTCTAACCTCAACAGATCATTTAATGGCGTTAATAAGCAGCAAACAGACTCTCACCAAAGCTGCTGTCTGACAACGTTACCAGCGATCGTTTTAGAGTTTGAAAAGTTAAACCACAGAAAACATGAAACCTGCAGCTTCATTGATTCCACCCACACTAACATTCCCTCTCTCAGGTGTTTTAAATCAGTGTTAATTTTAACAGCAAATTTTGATTTAGTTTTCATCATAGTCTTTTGACTAAAATGTTTAGTTTTAGTCACAATTTAGTCATCTTAAATCAATTAGTTTTAGTCGATGAAAATATAATATAGTCAACTAAAATAGAGTTGATTCAGTCGACTAAAATATGGGGTTACATGTAAATGAATAAGTTTGAATGTGTAACGCATGAACAAACACAGATTTTGCTTATTCAAAAGAAAAAGAGCTTTTTTATGCAGTTTCTTTGTCTTGCTGAAGCAGGAGTTGTGAAGAGGAAAGAAAAAACTTTAAATGAACAATGCCTGTTATTCTCAGGTGCCAGACTGACTGCTGTTTTATTTAATTCGCATATGTGTGTATCTATGTATATACATATATGTATACATACATGAATGCATACATCCCCACAATGTCCGAATTTAACTTTGACTCACCGGCCATGTGTGTTTTTTCACCGGCCAAAATATGAAACCATTTCCCACACTTATCTTCAGGCGGGTTATTTCTATCATACGGTATGAACGTTAAACACAAACTGAGGACGTTACAGCTAAATTAAAACAGGAACAAGAAATCAAGAACAAGTCATTTCTGAATTTATCATTTAAACCTCCTATTCAGACTCTTCACTCTCTACTTAGTGCTTCAATGGATAATTCAAAGTGAAGTTGATAATAATAATAATAATAATAATAATAATAATAATAATAATGATACTGTAATAATGAATCAAACTTGATAATAAACTGATAAGTTTGTATCCATCTGTTTCAGGCTGTAGGCTGCTGAGTGCAACAGTGACTGTTAGAAGTGTCTTAAACGGGGACAATCCAGTCTGGTGGATTGGAACATGAATTTGATTCTTAAATCAGCTGAACAGACCATAATTTCAGCCTGGGTTATTTGAAGAGTTATTTTAATTTGTGGTTATCTTAATTATCATGGGTACTGAACTTCAGTAAAGTCCGCACATCAACGTCATGTATGATGTAACAACACGCCGTCGGTTTCTGAGCGGATCCGCCCACCTGACGACTCACTCAGTCGCCCGGGCAGCAAACACCTACTTCATTTCATAACACGTTTCAGGTCTTTTTTTTTATCATCATGTAAAAGTAATGAGAACATTCTTCCTTCAAAAATAAACTTTGCAAAAGCACAACAATAACGACGTATTGTCAGCTTGGTTACTTTGCGTGCTGCAGCTGCTTCAGGTTGGTTGTTTCTGCTGGTAAAGTCGCTCCGCGCGGTTTACACAACGTCGTGTTTTGTGTCGCATCATTCCGTCATATATGAGAAACGTAGGGCTGTAACGATACCCGTGTCGAAATCGCGACACTCAGAGCGGCGATCCTGTCTCACAGTGGGAGGAGGCAGGATGGCGACACCCTCCAAGCCCAGCTCAGACGCTTTAAAACTCAGATCACAGAAAACTATTGGACTTTTTTTCCAATCGGGCTTCAGACTATTGTAGCATTCAGTTGCTAACCAGACAACACGTCTGTCTAAAGGCACCAGGTAAAGTGTCACATTTTTTTTTCCTGCAAGTCAAATGAAACTTGTCAGTTTTCCATCGGTAACTAAACCGTCGTCTGGGATGAGCCACTCGCGCGCGTCCAGCTCGGGAGTGTGTGATTGGGGAGCGATGGCAGGTCTGCAGACACTGAGACCAGAAGGAGGACAGGAGGAGGATCCTGCTCATGTTCAGCAGGACAGACATGCGTAGGACGTCAAGCTGGACCGAGTGCGTGGACAACTGGCAGGTGGACGCGTCGCGGAATGGTGGTGAGACCCCCCCTGCTCCGCTGCTGGTTTAGGAGTCCTGGCCGGTCGCTCCATCTTCCGAGTGGAGAGGAGGACCGGTGTCGGCGCGTGAGGGAGTGAAAGCCGCAAGACGACCAACAGCATGTGTGAAGAAATAAACCAATCAAGAAAAAATTAATTTTCGATCCAGCTTTAAGAAATAAGACCAATAACGGCGGATCCCTGCGGAGCAGTGAAAGCATCCAGACCTCCTTCCCTTTGATTTAACTTTGAACAGCTGATTTTCAGCATGTTGGAGTTTCCAGCGATGCAACTGAAAATAAGTTGTTCCAGCCAACAGGAAGGTGAGGTCTGAATGCTTTCCTCCTCTCTGAGACGCGCTGCTAAGTCATGATTATGTCGGGTTAACATCAGCTCATGCTCGGCCATCATAACGCCACCATCTGCCGACATCTTCCCGTTTAAATTCTCTGCAGGGAGCAGAGCAGCCTCTCACCCGACATGTGGACATGATGCTGTTCCTGAAGAAGAACTCTAGTTTTAAATCAACAGGTTTGATGTGGAAAGCTGTCAATGATATATTTATTTAACTTCATTTTTGATTAACAGTTTAATTATCTTTATTTTTCAAAAGCATTGTTTTATTAGAGAAGAGAAATGTTTTATCTTTGGTTTGTTATTCGATCATTTTGATTATTATTTTCAGCCATGTTCAGGCTATTTGTTACATTAAGTTAAATGTTATAAATGCCATTTAAATAAAATACTTAAAAAAATAGTAAAAATTAAAGTAAAATAAAAAAAATTATATTAGAAATTTTTTAAAAATCGTTAAGTGTATCCAACCGTGGGTCAAAAATCGTGATAGGAATTGAATCATGAGTTTGTGTATCGTTACAGCCCGAGTGAAACGTGTCCGTGTGTCAGCTCTTCTTTTTCTCCCCGGACTGGACATTTTTAAGATCACTTTAATCACAAATGTGAGACATGTGAGACTGTTTACCATCTCCCCGGGTAACCAAACATGTGCAGGCCAGCCTCGTTGCACGAGTTGTGTTCTCATTGGATGCCTTTGCAATAACATCCGCCTTTCAACACAAACAGCTGTTCTGATTGGATGTCATTGCTGTCGGGTACGTAATAAAGGCCAGATTATATTGTTCGTGATTGTAGTGCTCTGTCTGTTTAAGGGAAGTGACGTAACTGAGTTATTCTGTTCCGGTCCCAGCAACGAAAGCAAGCAGACGCATTCGCCATCGTTTCCTGTTACGTTACTAGTCGTTACCTTTGTGATCCATGTCTTCCGTCTGCTACAAGCCAGTTCAATATCCCAAGTGTTCAGTCATTGATGAAAAGTAAGTTCACCCTGTTTAGTTGCTGGTTTCTGACGAGCTAATCTTTACTATGGGCATCCAGCCCAATAAAACAGTGTTTCTGCACCAGTGAATATTCTGGAAAGTTAGCAGATAAATAAATGAACCAATAAGCATATTTAAGAGCCGTAGCTCGTCTCTCTGTTGGTAATCATGGCAGTAATGTTTAGTTGTGGGCGGACATGTGCACTGCACGCGTCGCAGATATATGTACCTTCTTTGGCCACAAGGTGGTGCTGTTACCACATTTGTTAGTTTTCTGGCCAGAGCAGCTTTGCCTGAAAGAGGGACTGTTAGATGTAAACCCAGTTATCTGTTTGTTTGTGAATACGATTTAATACTTATGTCTGAACTGTGTGATTTACTGATTGGACTGGAATGAATATTCAGTATCTTTATTATGGTGATTGTATTTATGCATTTACCATTTTCTACTGCTCATTACTCATTGAGTTTATTTGTTATTTCAGACTGTTATAACTGATGTACCAATCCGATCTTCAGATCGGGATCGGTTCCGAAATAGAAAAAAAAATCCGAGATCGGTAAAAATTGGTAGGGGTAAACAAGCCGATCCACGGCCCGATACGTAGGTGCAGATCTATTCAGCGTATTTCTATGCTGCCCTTTTAAGTGACATCACGCGCTGTGGAGGCTGTTTGTTTACACGGCCAGCTACAAGCTGTTAGCTGCTAGCAGGCTGCCGTGTCTCCGTCTGTCGCTGCTCCAACAACAGTCCTGCGGTGGTTTGGTTTCCACGTTTCACAGGTAAAAATCCCGCAGGTGCCGACAGGTCGTGGAAAAGTAGAAAATACTGTTAAATCTTTTTAGACATGACAAGTTTTATAACGGAGGGTATCCACCGGCATCCGGTGCAGTGAGGGAGAGACTTTTTTTTTTTTTTTAAATCCAATTCGCTATTTAGAAATGACCTCCATGTTAAAACTCCGATGAAGCGTTTGTTTATTCAGCTGCTTTTGTCGTGGATCTTTCATTTCTATTTTCATAATAGTCCTGAACCATTTTAAAGATGATTTTCTGTTTTGAATTTATCTACCAACCTGTCTATCTACCAAGCAATGGAGAGATTTTTTTTCTTAATTTCAATTTTCACCCCAACAAGCTATTTTCATCTAGTTTTCATTCAGTGACGAAAACGTCAATAACTTTCGTTTTAGTTTTGATCCCCGTGTGTTGGTTTTCATCTAGTTTTTGTCGAGAAAAACAGGTCGTTGACGAAGACGATGACAAAAATTTTTCGGCAACAAAATTAACACCGTTTTACGTTTCACACGTCTTGTAGTCCAACGTTCCCAACTTTGTTTTACATGTCAAGACGCCCCATTTCATATGTTGCACTGACCCGCCCTTCTCTTCTGATTGGCTAACGTTACGGCTTTACCAGGTTTAATTGGTTGAAAGCAGCATCATGTTAATAACATGAATTAAAAAAGTGTTCATGTAACCGCAACAAAATCAAGTTGATCTATTTTTTCCTCTCATTTTCACACTGACAGAAATCCATCACAGCGACAGAAAACTAATCCCTGTAGTTATCACAAAACACTGAACAACCTCAGTCTCTGTGTAGTTTTTATTAGAGATTTCTCAGGTTCAACATCAGACGGAAGCCAGAAGAGGAAGCTGGAGACTTAAATAGGATCTAAAGTAGATTATAGTTGTAAAAGTAACTTCTTTCACTCAAAATTTTAGTTTTACACATTTTAAAGTATCAAATGTAAAAATTGCAAATAGAATCGCAATATTTGTCAGAAAAAATCGCAATTAGGTTTTTTTGTCAGAATCGTGCAGCTTAATGCAGTCGTACCAGTTTGGCTCCTACACCCCCTACGATCACCTCCAGCTTCATTCCTTCTCTCAGGTGATTTGTCCTGCAGACAAACTTCCTGTCTCATACAACAGCTCAGCTCAGTCCACTGTACTGGGTCAGGTTGACCTAAACTTCTGAACGTTGCCAGGAAACATGAAGAATTTAGACTTCTGACCATAAATCCTCCTTCAGAACAAAGTTCCTTCTTTTGATTAGAGTCTCTATTGATTAGAGTTAAATAGTTCACTGTTTGGGCCTCATTTAGTTCAGCAGCTAGACTGAACTGCTGTTGAACAGATTTTATTCAAGTTTGATTATTACTGATTATTTCAGAACATTATAATCCTTCTTCAGAAGGTGTTGAATCTTCCATCAAACCTTCAACTTACCTGAAGATGATGATGGAGGCAGAAGAATGATCCCAGATAGAAAACTTCCTGAAACAGGATGGAAATAAACATGAGATGTGAGAAAACTTGTCAATGTTCCTCCGTACTGCTTGTTCAATGTAATCCTAGTATCCCGACTGGGCAGCGTCCAGAATTTACTCGAAACGACGTCATTTACTATATTTATAGAGCATAAACAGTAGTACATCGCAAAGTTGCATCTTCCACTTAACACAAGGGACCAAACTAGATTTAAGTAGCAATGTTGCAGCTTTTAAAGCATCTAAACAGAATTAAGACATAAAACATTAGTTGGAGCCTAAAACTTCTGAATTTATGAGCCCCAGTAAAACCTGCATGGCATGAAGTGTAGAGGAACACAATATAAAAATCTTACAGTATATTAGATAACAGTGGAGATGGAAGTTAACAGTTGCGTATATCTCGTTTGTGTCACAAAGAGGCGACTTACACAGCGTTTACTGCTGTATAACAGTCTGACATTAGCTAAAAGTAGAGATGGAATTAGTAGCTGCATCTTTATTCATTTCACTAAGAGGCAACTTACACAGTGAAAATGCTAAAATGCTCGCTACAACTAGCGCATTTAAAACTGTCCTGCTCTCCTTAATGCGCTCTAACAGCGTGTTTCCACGAGGACGTTTGTTCATGGGGCACTAAAGTGTAGAGTTATTTCAGCTGTGTTTGAAATCGCTCCCTATCACAGATGTAGTGCACTCTGTCGTGAGCACGCCATTTTGTAGTGTTGTTCTAATTCTGTTCACTACTTTTCATCCACTACATCGTCCACTATAAAATACCCACAATGCACTGCAAATGTAAGTGTACAAGTGATGCAACCTACATTTTACAGCCGTATACCACAATTAAATGCGGCCGTGTTTTGTGATCGCAGAAGAAGAAAAATGGCGAAGCAGCATAACTAAGTAACGTTATAGTACCAACATTTGCTTTCGTGGCGTTGTTGTGTAGCTTTTAACAATGATAATATTTCTTCGCAGCAGGAAAGCTGTCTATTGTTCAAAACTGTTAGCTACGGCTACTGCACGTCTTTAATAATAAATAAAAAATTATTGAAGTTCCACTACTGCACGTCGCAGCGCATCTTCCAACGTCACCCCATGTAGTGTCCGAAATCTCCTCCCATCTTTCCCTACATAGTGTACATCACAGACATCCATAGACCCCACATCCGCGGGTTTGAGACGTGCTGACAGAGCAGCCATCTTGGGTCAGACCAGGCGTCAGAGTGAATGCGTGCCTGTTGAGGAAAGTGGTATTTCTCATGTTCAGACCTGCTTATCCCGGTGAATTTCCAGCCGATTTCCAGATAAATGGACTGACTGAAAATGCCGCCCCTTTACGGGATGCACGGGACTATTTGACTGAATTAAACGATTGCATAGCTTTATGTATGGCATTTTGTTAATGTATTAACAATAGCAAACCTGCAAAGCATCTCCACTTTTCTTCATCTGGTGGATTTATACAATATATATATATATATATATATATATATATATATATATATATATATTGTATATAATGTCGGGAATAGGGAGTGAGTGGATGATTTCAAACACAGCTATAGTTTTACAAAGTCCTCGCTTACCAGGAGTAAGAAAGTCCATCGGCTTCTCTGCTCTTCTGTGTGTGTGCGTGTGTGCGCGCGCGGGGGAAGGGGTGCAGAGAAAGCACCGCTCTTTATGAAGGGAGGGGGGAGGAGGCAAAGAGCAGCACTGCTTCCTGGAAGGGAGGGGGGAGGAGAAGCGCGCGGCAGAAGTTTCTTTTTGCCGTTTGAAGCAAAACTAAATTTTCATATCGGCAACATTTTGGCGGATTAATGAGCCAGACGCCAAAATCGGCCCGATATGGTTATGATCAAAAAGCAATCCTTAAAATGGAGAAAAATGGGACACAGACCAATGCTGGGAGAACTGGGCTGCACCCAGTTGTTTTACTGGTGCAGCCAATGCAAAAAGTTAGTGTGGAGTCCTGTTGGCCAGAGATTAAGGGGGAGGGGAGCGAGAGGAAACCTAAGTAACTGTTTCCACAATAACTCTTCCTCCATTCTTTCAACACGTCCTGCTGGACGTTACAGGATTTTCATTTCACCTCCGTTTGATTTTTCTCACTTCAGTCTTGCAGAGAAAGCAAGACTTAAAGAAAAGAAAACATTTTCCGTCGCAACTCAAAACCACATCAAGCCCACAGATCCACCACTCCGCCGCAGCAACTAAACCTCACTAAACACCAAACATCACAAGCACACAAATCCCGGGATTATTACCACTTACCGATTAAAGCAAACACATCACACCAAGCTTTGGAAATTCTCACCTGCTTTCTCCACGAGGCTTCCCTCGATAACAACTCTTTGTCTGATCTTCTTCCGCCACGTCGTTTCTCTCCAGCGGGCTGACCTCCGCAGAGGACAGAAACCAACAATCATCAGTATCCAAGATACGTCTGAAAGTATTCATGAAATAATGTTGCAGAGAATACCTTGTAAAGAAGAGAAGCGGAGCCTCCAGATATTCAGTCTCTAAACTTTGTTCTTGTGATGTTCTGCTTCACTCCGCCTCGATCTGATGAAGAGAACTCCGATCAAAGAATGGAATGCGGAAGTCACGTGCTGCTGCTTCTTCTTCTTCTTGGTTAAATAAGTAGGAAAGCTGATTCCATTGTTGTGGGTAGCAGAGTGGAGACGATCGTTTCATCAAAGAACTCAGAGGTAAGTGTTAAAAACAAAAATCACACTAGCTATTCTTTTCCATTGAAACTGGCTATGTCAGATAATCTTTGTAATCTAGCTTAGATTACATTGTTTTAGACGTTACGTCCAATGTACATTACGGTTCCATGGGCTAATAAAGCTACCAAGCTAACGTTAGCCATTTTTTTAACCCTCTAGGCGCCAGAGTTTATTTAGGAAAATATTCCATTTGGACTTTAAGATTTCAAAATGCTGTAGCTTGGAGGTGGTGAGAGATAGATCCATAATGTAAATAAGAAAAATATTCATCATGACCTAAAGTTTATGATGGGAGTAAATTAACACATCTAATTTGCATATTGTGATGTCATCAGGTAGCGGCCATATTGGATTGTGTAACTTTCAGTAAAAAAAACAGATTTTTGAACATATTTATACAAAGAGAAAAAAATGTTTTACTGTCATATCATGCTCTAAATAAAGAAACATGAGTTTGATTGGAGTAACTTTGCTAATATAATTTGTATATCAGCAGGTAAAACTCAGTAAAACAGAATTCTGAACATATTTACACAGTAGATTTCTTTTTTCATTTTTTCACTGATCCTTTTTCATCCTCTCATCCTCAGAATAAATTAACAGAAATCTGACAGGAGTACATTTGCTAATATAATTTATATATCAACAGGTAAAATTATATTTTTATGTGTCCCCCCCCCCCCCCCCCCCCCCCCTTTTTGTTATTATAGATTTATAATTTGTCATAACCTAGCTGACTCCTCACACCATCATACCAGCCATGAAATCTGGGGTTTGGCTGGAGTTGGTGTGTGTCTAGGTACTGGTGAGCATTTCTTTCATTTGTGATGAGGTTCCAGAAATCCTCATCCGAAAACAGAGACAGAAAATCACATGCACGAGCATCTGTGAGATCCTCGTGTCCGCGATATCCCACACAGGCTCGTCAGTGTCTTTGATCCATTCGTGGATCACTTCCTCACCTCTCAAACATTCCCAGCCGTCATCAATAACTCCCCTATTTTGATTATCCCCTCTTCTGCCCACATGTCCCTCTTTCTTTCTCCCATCACAGCGGAAGAGAAAACTTTCACCGCTGGTGCGGCAGCGCGCGCTGCGCTGCGACGTCAGTCGCTCGTCTCTGGCGAGGCCTGATCGTCCCCTTCTAATTCTGATCAGCAGAGATCAGTGCAGCACCTCGTCTGCACTGTAAAGGCCTCTGGGAGTTTAGTTTTTTATTCTAAAAGTCGCAATCTGTCTCTCACTCTGTCCAACACGCTGCCTTTTCTTTCTCTCTCCCGCGCTCCTGCAGCTTCGCGCGCATACAGCGGGTGTCGGGTTTCAAACCTTTATTTCTCTGATTTTATCCATATAAACACACTCAAAAATGGCGTCAGAACTAAGGCTGTATGTCTTGGCGATGTAGTAAAACCAAGCAGTAACAGTACAAGGCTGTAGATTTAAAGATAAGGTCTGTTATATTCAGTAATGTCGCCTGTCGCAATATTGCGACTTTGGCGCCTAGAGGGTTAACCAGTACTAGTGATGGCCAAATGAAGCTTCATGAAGCAATGAGGCTTTCCAGCCAATTGGTTTGGGAAAAGGTTCAGTACTCGGGGTTTCATTCATATTCCTCTTTAGTGACATCTAGTGTTAAAATGGGTCCACATCAGCCCAAACAAAAATGCACTCAAACCATCTCAGTAGTGCCCATGACCAGAAAAAAAAAAGGATTTGTCAAATTAATTAGCAGCATCCAACAAATACAATGTGGATTATCCGTGTTTAAAGGAGCCCTATATGAAAAATGGACTTTTAAGAGTTTTAGATTGTGTTTTTTCTATAAAAATTAAATTTTTTTTTTTTTAATTAAATTAAAAACCCCGAAAGAAACAAAAAAAAAAACAAAAAAAAAAACCGAAAAAAAGTAAAAAAAAATTTTTTTTTTTTTTTTTTTTTTGGGGGGAAAAAAAAAAAACAAAAAGGGTTGGAAAAAAAAAAAAAAAAAAAAAAAAAAAAAAAAAACAAAAAATTGGGAACAAACAAGGCAAAAAAACAAAGAAAAGGGGGAAAAAAGAAAAAAAAAAAAAAAAAAAACAAAAAAAAACCTTTAAGCATTTGAGTCATAGTTTGACAATAAAATGTTGCAAAATAAATAAGAAAGCACGCGCGGGATTCGAACCACAGCTTCCCGAGTAAAAGGCAAAATCACTTACCACTGTACTGTGACATCACAGCAAATACAAGAGCGCATGATTTATATGGCAGAAAATCATAATCAGCGTTTTGTCTTATCATTTTATGTTATATTTGGCATAAATTAACTGTTGTAATAGTGACTATGTATGTGTGCAGTGCTTATGGAACTCCACGTATGAGGTGACATAGGGCTGAAATCTGTTTATTGAGGAAAAGGAGCGTCTTCAGTGTTCGGTTTGGCGACTTAATAATCTTCAAATAATGTGCAGGTGCAGGGCAACATAAATCGGTGGGAAAGTTGATAATACTGTTGATTTCTGTGGTTTATGTCAGGATCTTTCTGTCTTTGTATTTTGAGCTCGGATAAATTATCTGTCAACTTCAATCTAGCGACTTCCGAATGTTTCTTGTGCAGATGTGAAACACAGACCGACACGTTACGTCATCTTCACAAACCGAGGCCTCGTTTTGCTCTGGTCACGTGATTCCTATGCTGACAACACAAGCTCCGAAACGAAGCTTCATTAGGAACGCCCCCTTTTTCTCGAAACGCGCTTCAGAGTCTCAGTTCATCAGGCACATCACTAACCAGTACTCTAAAAATAAAAACTGCAATATGGAAATTCCTCTGATATGTTTTCATTTCATCAAGCCACTCATAAGTTCACATTAGCTAGTTAATGTTGTGTTGGCGTTACTTGGGTTAGATTGAGAACATTTTCAAACCACCTTGCAAACATTCTTTAACACTAGCTGACGTTAGCTGACTGCCACGGTCCAGGCAACTACCGTCATACAGACGTTTGCTTTATGATTTACAGTAGGCCTTCAACTTCATATAAAGATGCCTGCAGACTAACAGGTTAGGATCATGTGTAAGTGGTGAAATAAAATGTTGCATATCTTCCTCCTCTCTCTTTCTGTCCATCTTTATCCATCTACAGTTCCTTCAAATAAACCATTCAATGCCTAATATAGCTTATTTTCCTTATTTTGTTTTCCTCCAGGAGAGAACTAAGAACAGCTGCATCCTGACCCCCCAGGCCTCCAGAGCGTGGATCTGGTCACAGACCAACAGGTGAGTATGATGAGCTTATGATGAAATTAAAGGATGGCTTGAGATTTTCAGCCTGGACCCTATTTTCTATCTACAGTCATGAAAAAATGATAAAACGGGTGTTTCTCATTCTTAAATGTGATTGGCTGAGCTGCGTTCCAAGCCCGTGGTAAAACAGACTGTAACCCACACGTAGATCCGATAGACCGCAGCACAAAATATCCCTGCACCAGCATAAACAGATGTTGCGTTGCCTAGCAACCAACTGCTCTGTGTTCAGCCCACTTGTTGGATTACATTTGTTTTTAGACTTTTGTAGACTTTGTGGTGAATTTTGATATTCTGGACATGTTGCCTCGCATTTGCAAAGCAGCCGACATCATACTGTATGTCTGCACAAAAACACCTGCCGCTAAACGCACACCACCGTTTCTCCAAACATTATTTTTACAGCAATATTAATGGAAGTAACAACATTAACAAGCCCAGATGGCCTGAATTGATGAGAGCTAATGGCCGAGTATGTGTAGCCGGATTTTTGGAAAACGAATGTCCTCCCTCCCTCCAATTAAAAAGAAAAAGAGAAAAAAATAGAGTCCACATCACCTCGTTCTTGGAAGAAAAATCCGCCCACACCGAACTGCAGAAGTGCGTTAAAGGAACAATGAGTGAAAAGTCATTATTTTCACTTTTAAAACCCCTTCACAGCTTTCACAGGAAAATTCTCATTTTCCTAAAGTGCATTATAATCAAAGTCAGATTCGGTCTTTACATTATAATGTAAACAATATGATGCCATGCTATGCAATGTCAACAAAAAGAAAAAAATAAAATACACAACACAGAAAACTTTTTACATACTTGCAATTTTTCATGAACTGACCAGGACTGAAAACTACTACTACTAATTTTCAACAGAAATTTTCCAGTGCAGTCTGATCAGAAGGAGAGAAGCTGCTGCAACACTGCGATCACAAGACCATTAGCTTTTATCTACACGCAGGAGAAATCCACAAACCTGGGGGTCTTGTGTTATAAACAGAGACCCCCAACTTTCAAACAGACAGGTTTCACTTCTTTAGTGTCCAAAAACACCACCATGAATACGCCCGCAGTGAAAGAGCGCAGTAGAAAGCCCCCCTTTCCCCAACCAGGCAAACATCGACACGTTTTCATGTCCTTACTTTTTAAAATTAGTCAGTCAGTTTTCTGTCGTTTCAGTTAGGGTGCGGGGGTGCTGGAGCCTTCCCAGCTATTATCAGGCGAGAGGCAGGGTACACCCTGGACAGGTCGCCAGCTGTCGAGGGCCAACACGAGAGACAGACAACATCACCTCACATATACTAGGGGAATTTAGAGGATATTACTATGATGTCTTTGGATGGTGGGAGGAAGCGGAGTACCGGAGAGAACCCATGATACACGGGGAGAACATGCAAACTCCACACAGGAAGGTCACAGTTGGAATTGTTCGAACCCCCTCCCCAGCCGGGAATCGAACCAGCAACCTTCTTACTGTGAGGCTGCGGTGCTAACCACCACGCCACCGTGCAGCCCAGTTTTTAAAATTATCCCTGTCTAAATAGCTTATAAACGCACAGTAACTGCAGGTAGAAGTTTCCACTTACTGGTCCAGTCCAGAGCGCCTCCTTAGCCAAACGCTTCCTCCTCTACTGAGCCCGGACGCACACATGCTGCTCTGCTCTGAGTAATTCCCTTCAGCAACTCTTCAGCAGCGCATTTTCATTCTTCGGCATGTTTTTTCCCCACGTTTATACTGAAAAAGTGCACAATACGGGGCTTCCTCCACTTTTATGCAAAGAAGCGCACGTTTGGAGGAGTATTCAGGCCGAGTTACGCAGGAGCAGAGAAGCCATCTTGCTATCCAGGTAAACAAAATACACATGGCCATGACAGGAATTTCATTGGCTATACGTATATGATGTCAGAGCTAGCGTCAGACCTGATAGGCCAGATCTGTAAGTATCAGATTACAAAGCCCACCTACCACGTGGGGTAGAGTTTGGTGGATATTGTTGGTGGAGCAGAGACCATAGATCCACCCAGTTGGTCAAATGAGATGTCAATCAAAAGGGATGCCTCTCCTGGTCCGTCAGACACAGTAGTATTGAAATATGATACATTTATTAGATTCTATAAAACTTTATATTGAAAAATAAGTTTAAAAAAATGGCCTGTGGGCGGTTCTGGCGGTATAGGGGTTAATGATGGCATACTGTTGCTGCTGCTGTTGTTGTTGTTGTTTTTTGTTCTTGTTCTTCTACTACTACAACCATTACTACTATCCTACCTCTATTTATTGCGTTGTATGTCGGGCTAGGGGATTATCACGCTTCCGCGTTCCGGTTTCCGGAAGTTGAAACATCTGAAGCTTCCTCTTCCGGGCCAGGAATGGCTCAATCCAAGTCTTGATGTTGCTGCTCTGTTCCATTGTTTACATCTAATAAACAACGCCAGCCGTACCTAAGTTTTCATGGATTCCCGACTGAAAAGACACTAAGGAAGAAGTGGATGAAAGCGATTTGTCGGAGTGAAGGACCGAAATTTAAAATAAAACAAGGTTGCACGTATGTCTGTAGTCGGCACTTCAATGATGCAGACTACACTACAGCTAGCGTTAGCAAGCTCGCGTTAGCTGACGTTACCAACGTCTCGCTTGTGAAAACATGCAAGGGTCTGAAAACTGGGTCTGTACCCTCCAGTTTCCAGTGGAACAACTGGGGACTGCCAAAAAAACGAGACGCTTTCAGATGCTTGTGTGTTTTCAGCCGCACAAAGTTAGGCACGTCATCGAGCTGGCTAATGCTAGCCTGCCAACACGACTGTGCAGACTGCCGGACAAACAAACGTGTGTCGTTTTATTATAAAGTTCGGTCCTTCACCGCGGCGAATCAGTCGTTTTGATCCACTTCTTCCTTAGCATCACTTCAGTCTGGAATGAAAACTTGGCATTGGCGTTTATCCAATTTACAAAGTTTAACAGAGTAGTAGTTGACGGACTACTGTTAGCAGGTTAGCATTAGCCAGCTCGATAACACCTGAGATGTATCACCTGAGAGAAGGAATGAAGCTGGAGGTGATCGTAGGGGGTGTAGGAGCCAAACTGGTACGGCTGCATATTCATTCATTAGGTGACAGATGACACGCAGCATCAGCGTGGGTGTGTTGCAGCGGGCGTGTGCATCATGAGGTTTGAAAGGTGCACGTACAGATTAGGGCTGTGTTCAAAAAAATCGATTTTCCAATTCTGAATCGATTCTCATATTAATTTCCAAAGATCGATTCATATCTCCAAAGACCGATTTTTCTTATCTTTTTTTTTTTCTCAAAATGACCTTTTAATGTACTGCCCCCGGTTAAGTGCAGTGGCTCAGCCGCTCCACTAGGGGGGGATAGTGAGCTGGACAGAGTGTAGGACTACTGAAGCTCGTGCAGTGCCAGAAGAAGACTAAGTGGGGTGGACAGCCGGTGGTGGACGCGTCGCGGGATGGTGGGGAAGCCCCCGCTGCTCCGCTGCTGGTTTAGGTGTTTTTATTTGCTGTGACTTGTGATGGTAAATCAGCGGTGATCCTGTCCTGACCAGCCCCAGCTTGGAGTGCTGAGTCCCGGCCGGTCCCTCACCGCAGGTCGCTCCGTCCTCCGAGCGCGAAGAGGAGGACCGGTGTCGGTATGTGAGGGGCTTCCCGTGAAAGCCGCCAAGACTACCAACAGGATACCGCGCGTGTGCGCGCCGCGTGTGTGAAGAAATAAACCAAAAAAAATTAATTAATCTTCGATCCAGCTTTAACAAATAAGATCAATAACTGCGGATCCCTGCAGATCAGTGAAAGCATCCAGACCTCCTTCCCTTTGATTTAACTTTGAACAGCTGATTTTCAGCATGTTGGAGTTTCCAGCAATGCAACTGAAAATAAGTTGTTCCAGCCAACGGGAAAGTGAGGTCTGAATGCTTTCCTCCTCTCTGAGACGCGCTGCTAAGTCATGATTATGTTGGGGTTAACATCACCTCATGCTCGACCATCATAACGCCACCATCTCCCGACATCTTCCCGTTTAGATTCTCCTCTGCAGGGAGCAGAGAGCAGCCTCTCACCTGACGTGGACATGATGCTGTTCCTGATGAACAACTAGTTTTAAATCAACAGGTTTGATGTAGAAAGCTGTCAAGGATTTATTTGTTATTTAACTTCCTTTTTGATTAACAGCACAGTTCAATTATTTTTATTTTTCAAAAGCATTATTTTATTAGAGAAAAGAGAAATGTTTTATCTTTGGTTATTAATTCAATCATTTTGATTATCTTCAGCTATGTTCCGTCCATTTGTCACATTAAGTTAAATGTTATAAATGCCATTTAAATAAAATACTTAAAATAAAAAAAAATTAAGGTAAAAAAAAAACTAAACATTTTTTAAATTAGAAAAAAAAATGTTTAAATCATTATGTGTATCGAATCGTGGGTCAAAAATCGTGATACGAATCGAATCGTGAGTTGGTGTATCGTTACAGCCCTACTAATCGTTGGGAATTTTATCACGGTTAACCATTATACCGGTTATCGTTACATCCCTACATGTAATACTGTTTAAGCTGTTATTAAAAAAAAAATACTAAATGATGTTGTTTCGAGTATTTTGTGGACGCTACCCACATAGGACACTTGGATTACATTGGACGAGCAGGACGGGGGAATATTGCCAAGTTTTTGTGGACTTTTATGGACCTTTTTGTTTCAAGCACCAGTGACCTCCATTATCTGAAAGTTAGGGGGGAAACTAAAACCTCTCAGATCTCCGGCTGCATTTGAGATATTAAAAAAAGTGCCCCACAGTCTTGCTCAGCATGAGGGTGAGTAGAAAATGAATGCACATCATTCTGTGGGTGTTGTATCCCTTTAAGTAGCCGCGGTTTCGACTTGCAGTACATAAGAATCCCTCTACCTCCTTCTCAGTTCTCAGTTGCAGCCACTCGGTCTGTATTTCACAGCTGAAGGTGTGCTGCTCTGCTTAGATAGTCTGAGTTTTTATATGACGTCACTCTGTCTACACTTTGCAAAGAAAATAAGCAGACTGCTGCAATGAAATGAAAGAATGAAACTCAATAGAAAGTTTCCTTTTTCATTACATTGTTGAGATTAGAAAATATATTTTTGCCACATTTAGGGGAAAATATTGATCATCTAAATTCCCAGTTGCATTTATATTTTATTTTTTATTAAGCAAAAAAAAAAAAAAAAAACTTTTTTTTTTTTTTTTACTGATTTCCATTGATCATTTTTACGTTATTTTGTTCTCAAGCGCACTGCTATGAATTGCTTGAAGATTTTCAACTAGAGGTGGTTGTTTTAACTGGGGGTGTCCCCAGATAGTCGAAGATTCAACAATTCGTTTCCAGGACTGTGCTTCGACTGTCAGTCTCTTAGTTGAATAGTCACAACATGTGGTTACCACACAAAAATCATACCATCCTGCAGTAGGTGGGGGCTGAAAGTTTGATATTTACACAATATTAATTTGTTCTTTAAATAATTCATGTTCTAGGTCTGTTAGCAGCCGAATAATTCTGTTATTATAAGTGTGGTATAAAGCAAAATGCGCCGGGCAGGCGGGTTTAAACCGCAGTCTGCCGGTGAGTCACGCGCGCGCTGACCATACAGCCAGAGATGTCTCCATGACCAAGTAGCCAGAGACATGATGAAGGACCCTTAACTGTCACATCATCATCATCGTTGTAGTTTCTTCCACCGATTTACAAAGTCAGTCTGTGAAGGTGGAAACAGTCTGACAGACATGACCACCGCGTCTACTCCCGTGCGTAATGCTCCAGATGGATGCTGGTGCTGCTGGAGGATTATTCAGATTGTATCAGGAAAGAACACGTTTTTAAGAACTATAATTTCCTGAATCATGAAGCCTGCGGCTGATATCACACTAGAGCAGCGCTTTAATCTTTGTCCTGAACTGGACCGCCATCTAGCTGTGTCGGCTCTTGAGCACACATGTGGAGCCGTTCCTCGTGAACGGGACAGACCAGGAGAAGATGCTGAACCATCCAGCAAGTTGAGGAATAATCATGACTGTGATGTTCTGCACATCCCCTCCACCTTCACTCCACACCATCTAGAGGAGATTCTCCTGTTGGCGTCATTGTTAACGAAGCGGCAGCTCTCCAGTTCTTCGCCTTTTTACTGCACTTTCTAACTTTTACTTTCCGTTTACATGGATATAACTTTGTACTTCGTTATGAGCCTTTTTCTTGTGATTGTGTAATTAATTTATTCAGTGAAGGTTATCATATTGGAATTCCTCTTAATATGTTTGACATTTGGACGATGCGCCACACGAACTGGCTGTTACGCCGTTTTAATTCTCTTTCCCGACTTTAAATTAAGCAAAAAAAGAAACGAATAAAAAATGTAAGGTTAATGCCTGCAGTGTTAACTGAAAAATAAAAATCTAATGAATGAAATGTTTCACACAAACATACCTTCAAATTTTCATTTTGTTAAATATTTTAATGGATTTAAATGAGCAGACATGTTTTATAGCCTAAACAGTGATGTAGAAAAATGAAAGTTAACAGAGACGTCCTGTTGTTATCTTATGCCAAGTGAAAAATTAAATTGATTTGATGAGGTGTTCTAGCTCTTTCTCTGGAGCAGGTAAAGATGCAAATGAGATTATGAATCAATAAGGGAAAAAAACAAAACATGATTCGACTGTCGTCGACGACTGGCATGATCTGACAAATCAGGTTCGACTATGAAAATTCTTAGTCGGGGACACCCCTAGTTTTAACCAATGATGTGAGTGTTGTTTCAATCAGTTTCACTCATTTTGGCGGTATGAATGAGTCAGAAATGGGAGCAAGGTAAGTTTGTATGAACACGTAGATTTCTTTGAACTCTCTGGGTAACAGACTCAGTGACTCCAATGACTCAAAAAAACAATTCTCTTTGGTGAGTGACTCATTCAAAATCGGGTTTACAGTCACTCAACCTGAGAGAAGGAATGAAGCTGGAGGTGATTGTAGGGTGAGAGAAATGTCCATCACAAACCACAGAACCAATAAAAGGTGACATGAATGTGTGTTGTGGTTGTTGATCAACAGATAAAGTTGAGATGCAAATAAGCTTTTCATGTTTAGAAGGTCTTTTCTGCAAAATAATTATTTGATATTTTATACTCTTAACATTTATGATTGAGGTATTATATGTGCAGGCATATTAAAAGTGTGACTTTCAAGATGTTCTGAGGGAGAGAGGTGGAATTTTTTCTGCTGTGTGATCATGAAATCCAGCTTGATCTTTCTTTTCCGTTTCAGTGTTCCTGCAGAACTGCAGCAGTTGTTGGACATTACAAAGTGGTTTCCCTGTAAATGAAGTCTGGACAAACGGGACCCAGAGCCTTGCCACATAAAAGAGGAACCAGAGAAACTGCTGCCAAATCAAGATGTGATGGAAGCTGGAATGACATCGGGCTACATGGGTCAGATGTAAACGATAAAGTAAATTTAAAGGAAATGGTTCACACGAAGAAAATAACAGTTAGATGTGACATTTGTGGTGAAATTTGTAATCATAAAGTAGATCTTAGGAAACACATGAGAATCCACACAGGAGAGAAACCATACAGCTGTGGTGAATGTGGACAAAGATTTAGTGTAAAGGGACACTTAAACAAACACATGAGGGTCCACACAGGAGAGAAGCCATACAGCTGTGGTGAATGTGGACAAAGATTTAGTCAAAGGGGAAGCTTAAACAAACACATAAGAATCCACACAGGAGAGAAGCCATACAGCTGTGGTGAATGTGGACAAAGATTCGGTGTAAAGGCACACTTAAACCAACACATGAGAATCCACACAGGAGAGAAACCATTCAGCTGTGATGAATGTGGACAAAGATTTAGTGTAAAGGCAAACTTAAACAAACACATGAGAATCCACACAGGAGAGAAGCCATATAGCTGTGATGAATGTGGACAAAGATTTAGTGTAAAGGGAAGCTTAAACAAACACATGAGAATCCACACAGGAGAGAAGCCATACAGCTGTGATGAATGTGGACAAAGATTTAGTGTAAAGGGAAGCTTAAACAAACACATGAGAATCCACACAGGAGAGAAGCCATACAGCTGTGATGAATGTGGACAAAGATTTAGTGTAAAGGGAAACTTAGACAAACACATGAGAATCCACACAGGAGAGAAGCCATACAGCTGTGATGAATGTGGACAAAGATTTAGTCAAAAGGGAAGCTTAGACAAACACATGAGAGTCCACACAGGAGAGAAGCCATACAGCTGTGATGAATGTGGACAAAGATTTAGTGTAAAGGGAAGCTTAGACAAACACATGAGAATCCACACAGGAGAGAAGCCATACAGCTGTGATGAATGTGGACAAAGATTTAGTCAAAAGTCACACTTAAACACACACATGAGAATCCACACAGGAGTTAAACCATTTCCCTGTGAGGTTTGTGGTGAATTATTTAGATGGCGTAGTAGTTTAAAGGGACACATGCTTGTCCACACAGAATGGAGACAACAAAGCTGAAGATTTTGCTGGAAATCTCTAAATAATGTGTCTAGTGTAGATAGGCGTGTGTTAGAACTTCAGGGGTGATTTTCCATGAAGGTCTCTCAGGAAAGAATCACCTGGAAAAGTCAGACAAATTTAGCCCTTTCTCTTGCAATAAAGCCAGTGTCAGTTCACACATCATATACATGTTTACTACTATGAGCTCATGCACACATGGGTTTTGCATACATTACTGTTATCACTCATTAAAATGGGTATAGGATGTATTGATCATCTTGCTATTTTCATTCATAAGAGTAAGAATGTTCTTTTTGTCAGACATCTTGAATCAGATCTTACCTTTCTGACACTTTCAGCTGTCACTTAAGTCTTCCTCAGAGCTTTCAGGACTTTCTGGTATGACGTGTCTTTTAATACAACTGACCAGGAAATCCTGATGTGACATGTCTCAATCTTATGACTGGGCATGGAAACTTATGAAATACCCGTACCTGGTCACGTCTGTCTTGTCTGGGTATAAGGTGTCTTGGATCAATGGATGTTTTTGTCGCATGTATGTTTGAATTTAATACCTTTTTAAATTTGAGATGTTGATCATGCGTATGTGGACTTGATTTATGTGTATTTCAAGTGATTATAATCATATAAACATGTCAGAGGGGTGTGTAAGAGTTCAACATGTATTTTGTCCTTCATAGCCCCTCATAGAGGATGTTAAGAGTCCATGAGGGCTTATGATGTAAAGCAGGTCACATAAATAAGAAGGCCAGTGAACATCACAACATTTTTAAATGACTAAAAGAACCTTTAAATCAATCCTTAAAGGATCAGGATTGTACTGGTGTCATGTGTTTTTTCCCTCTGGTCCTCATCAAAACACATTGTCCCAAAAAAGTCTACACATTCTGGGGTAATTGTAGATTTTCATGTGAGAGTAAAATCCAGCTCAGTCTTTAAGATAAATTTGACCTAAGGTTGAATCCCTGTCTGCTCATCCTGGCTGTTTAAATCAAATATAATCATTTTATATTTTCCTTTTTTTATCTACTCCTGCATGAAATGTAACTGTTTTCTGTTTCTAATGTAACCATTTTTCTGTTAATATTTTTATAATTGCTTGATAGAAAATATGCAGCATTTAGTTTGACATTAGACTTTATTTTCTTAGAAATATTATGTAACACCTTTATGAAGAGTCACCAGGTTTGAATCAAGAACACGGAGGTGAGAAGAGAAAGTGAGAAGGACTGAGCAGAGTATTGTTAAAAGAATTGGTCAGGAAAAGAAAAATTCAGTCAAGAATAGGATGTGACTTGCTTGCTGTGCAGCTGTGTGCTCTGTATTGTTCTGATTAACACATAATCTGAAAGTCCTTTGTCCAGAGTGTCCTTGCTGATGTTTTCAGTCATTGTATGAACTTTATTTGTGACCAAAAAAACCAATAAAACTATAGACCTTGAAATAGGGGTCTAGAAAAGGCAACAGTTTCCAGTTTATTTGTGGGGGGTCCTGTTTAATGGGCTCCACTGGGATCAATGGAGAAGTACGGGTACTGGGGGCAGGTCATGAGGTCAGGGTCCACACCCAGAGTGACCCCTTCCCGTCTTCCCAGATCTACTAACAAGTGACTGAACAGGTTTTAATTGGTGTAGTTTAGTCAACTTTCCTCTGGTAAACAGAAAGTGGTCTGCAGGACACCTTGTTGGGATTTCTTGAGATAAAGTCCTGACTAGTCAGTGTCAGACCGTGTCATTGGCCGTTTTGTGTATTTCTACAGGTAAGTCCCATTGAGACACACAGTCTCTTTTGCAAAGGAGATCTGTTTCCCAAACGTACATGTCTTTAGATTGTGGGAGGAAGCCGGAGTACCCGGAGAGAACCCACGCATACACAGGGAGAACTTGCCACGGTTCCAACCCCTCCAGTGGTGAAAGTTAGATCAGATTCTTGCAGGAACTGTGCAACTCAAGGGGTCTTTTTTTTTTAGCTTGCACACTTTGCGCGGTTGCATCACCCCAGGAGCATGCTCCTTTCTGACTGATTTTTAAAAAATCTTGTTCATATTCATAAGAGCATAATGTAACATATCACACAGGGGGGGGGTGGTGTGGGTATCATGTATATATGGCAAGTTATCGGCTACATTTATTTTCAGGTTAAGTATTTCTTTAGGAGAGAACAATAATAACTTCAACATAACTGAAGTATTTTCTTTGTTGTGAGAAAGAACACAATGGCCCTCATTTATCAAGCAAGCGTAGAAATGATCGCACATCTGATCGTAAAAATGGTCGTACGATTGGACCCACATGTGATTTATTAAAACGTTCGTATCAGACCAATCTCGTCGTACGAACAAAAGAGTCCTGATTAATACCACGGCTGAAATCCATCGTCATTTAAATGTCACGCCCACGGAGACCCCCTTAAACATGCATGACTATGAGGCTTCACCCAGTGAGGTTGAACCATGGAGAGAAGAGATTCTGCCAAAAAAGAAACTTCAGATCCGAGCCTGACGTAGATAGGGACAGGAGGAAAGATGACTTGCATGAGCAAAGCTAAGGGACAGTCTACTGACTGAACACTTGTACAACTTTAAAGTATAGATTACTTATTAGAAATGACAGATCGGCTCCGGTCTCCTCCGTATAGCTCAGTGGGGGCTGCAGAGCGGCTCCCGGCGCATCTTCTCCTCTGACTGTGCATCAAAACTCTCCGTCAGCGGTCCAAGCGATGTGCAGCACTGCACAGGACAGGAGTGTAGTGTAGATTTTCTCCAAGTCTAAAGCAGCGTTTCATCCTGCTGCTCTGACACCGACCTGCCCACCAGCCTGAAGCAGCGCTCCACCTGGGCACCTGCACGTGTGCGTACTGATGCCTACCTCCGCTCCTATGTGGCAGTTTTACCAGCAGGATGATGAGATGCACAAAGAGTGAAAAGCACTTGTCTCCTAGAACTATATGTTAATGATTTTAATAATTTGTTGAGATAAATGGAGGAAATAAATTCAGTCACAGCTATTTTTGTAATTTTGGGAATACATTCTACATTCCCTTTTTTCCTTTTTCTTTGCAAATTGGTTCATTCTTAGTGCTGATATGTGAATACTTATGTTTAAATGACAGTTTGCGGTTTGGTTAATAAATATTTTCATGTTCTGCTGCGCTGCAAACCCTCACTGACTCAAACCTGCGTACACAAACTCAGAGCTGTCGTGAGATTTGATCGTATCCTGTGCTCACATCAAAATTGGTAAATGCCGAGTCTTGCGTGGAAATGGTCGTACGCGATTTTTGTCGTACGATCGTTTGATAAATGAGAGCCATTGAGTTTCCTCACTTCCATTTTTATTTGTTTGCCGAAGGACTTGCCACACATATCAAATGAAACAGATTAAACCATTGTTCACCTTAACTTGACACTAATCCTATTTTTAATCCAACAGCTACCAGACTTGTTAGAAATTAGACTCATCTGTAAACCATAGTATCATATTCTGTCTCTCAGTGTATGTGGTTTCTCTGCAGACTGACATTAAAGGTGCAACACCATCAAATTTGACTTTTCTGGGGTTTTGGGGGTATAATTTGATCTGTTGTGCACTGATGAGGTCATGTGAATGTCCAGAGTGAGAATCAAAGTTCCTGTTTATGGTCAGTCAGCTTTGTCTCTCTGCTCAGAAACAGTTGAATCAGACAGCAGCTTATTATTCTACGTAGTTCTATCATTCTGCATAATTCAATTGCTCAAATCAGAGCTATTATATATATATTTTTTTTTTTATATATATATATATATATATATATATATATTTATATTAATATATAATTAATATATATATACATGAAGACACTCTTACACAGAATGCAGAAAAGGTATTGTAGAAACATTTTTAATGATGTAATTCTCTTTTGCTTCCCCTTCTCCACAGCGACGTCCTCATCCCAGGCAGTACAGCAAACTAAATCCCTCTGTGTCCTTGCTGGCCCTGTATTTTGATGGCCACACACTGTAAAATGTTTAACTTCAAAATATGAGTTAAAGCGCTGCCTGAGAATTTTTACTTGAATGGAATGTGTTTTACGTGTTTAAGATGTGTTTGATTTAGTATTTTAATTTATAACAACAACATACCAGAAGTTTGTTCAACTGACACAAAATAATACATTAGATCGACAAAAATGCCAAAATTAATTTACAGTGCAGTCACCTCCAGGCTGATTTCTGGCTCTCAAGGAAGTCTTTTAATGCCCTAATGGCTGCACTGGGGAAAGAATGTGACGATGGTTGGGGGCTAGAAATAGACACCCTGGTGTTCCTTTTCTGGCTCACCAGTGCCACATCCTACCGTGTGGTTGCCAGGGCTTTCAACACGCCGGTCAGCCGTTCACCGGGCAGTGCACAGGGTGAGTGCAAAAATAGCCAACCTCCTCCACCAAGTGGTTCGCCACCCCACTGCTGAGGAACTCCCTGGTTTGGGTGCCCGCTTTGCCGCCTCGCAGGATCAGCCGCCTTCAACCGAGTGGTAGGAGCCACCGATGGTTGTCACATTCGGGTGACGCCCCCGGCACAGGACCCCGCCTGTTATTTCAACAGGAAGCTCTTCCATTCTGTCCAGCTGCAGGACATTTGTGATGACACTGGAAGGTTCCTGGATGTCTTCGTGGGGAACTGTGGGTCTGTTCATGACGCCCGAGTGTTGCAGAACAGCCCCATCCATTATGAGCAATCCTTTGTGTTTGTGTGAGTTTATGTTTGTATAATAAAGATTCACAATATGAATTTCAACACATTGAATAGAAACTGAATTAGAAAAAATGAATTCCATGAAAAGTGCTGAATATTTGAAATATAACAACTGGAACAGAAAACAGGTGCCTAAAGGGACTTGCCAGGGGGAAATTTAAAAAAAAAAAATTTTTTTTTAATTTTTTTATTGGTAAAAAAAAAATAAAAAAAAAAAAAAAAAAAAAAAAATTTTAAAATATATGAGAAAATCTAAAAAAAGGGGGGGGGGGGTCTCCCTTTGGGGCCGCCCCGGGTTCTCTCTCCTCCCCCCCCCCTCTCTTCTCTCTTTGGTATTTTTCTTCCCTCTCCCTTTCCTCCTTATAAAAATTATTAACAAAAAAAAGGGGGGGGGAGGGGAAGGGGGGGGGGGGGGAGAGAGGAGGAAAAAAAAAAAAAAAAAAGAAAAAAAAAAAGGTAGAGAAAAAAAAAAAAAAAGAAGGAAGAAGAAGGAGGAGGGGGGGGGTGGGTGGGGGGGGGAGAGGGGAGAGGGGGGAGTGAAAGGGAGGATAAAAATCATCACGTGCCGGGGGGGGAGAAAAGAAAAAAAAAAATATCTGGTGGGGAGGGAGGAAAGGCAGGGAGGGGGGGGAGAAGGAAAAAAGGGGGGGGGGGGGGGGGGTGCCGGGGGGCGTCGGGGGGGGGGGAGGGGGGGGGGGGGGGAAAGAATAGGGGAAAGAATTAAATAAAAAAAAAAAAAAAAAAAAAAAAAAAAAAAAAAAATAAAAAAAAAAACAACCAAAAAAAAAAAAAAAAGAAGAGGAGGGAGGTGGAGAGGGTGGGGGGGGGGGTGGGGGGGGGGGGGGGGGGGGAGTGGGGGGGGAGTGGAGGGGAGAGGAGGGGGAAAAAGGAAAGAGAATATAAAGAAAAGTGGAAGGAGGGGGGAGAGAGGGAAAGAGAGAAGAAGAGGAGAGAAGAGAAGGGAGGAAGAGAGAAAAAGAGGAAAAAAAAGAGGAAGAGGAAAGAAGAAGAGAAGGGAAGAAGAGGAAAGAATATTTTTATATTATAAAAATAAAAAAAAAAAAAAAAAAAAGAAAAAGCATTTCATAATTCCACTCAAATAATTTTCTACTGACAACATTTAACGAGATCCTGTGTAAAAACTACAACACGCAGACTTTTAAACCGGGACTCAGATGTTCTTTAGGGACTGTAGATTAATTAAAGCACAGTTTCTGATTTGGGAAACCTATAAATGAATAAATGAGGAGAAAATGAGAACAAATGAGGAGAAGAAAACAAACGAGTAGGAGAAAAGGAGAACAAGTGATGAGGAGAAGAAAACAAATAGGAGAGAGAACAAATTAGGAAGAAAAGAAGAGAAAATAAAGAGATAAGAGGTGAGAAGAGAACATGTGATGATGAGGAAGGTCAGTGATGAGTCAAAGAGAAGATAAAAGGTGAATACTGTATGAACTGTTCTGCGTGAGTGCAGCGAATGTGTTTTAGCAACATAATGGTCGACATTTCATTGTTGATTTTGTGCTTAATTCATTTTTTAAAATTAAAATGACAATTTATCCACTCCATTATGTCTATTATTGCCTTCTAAAACACATTTTTGTAGCGAAAGACTAAAGAAAAGCTCGTCTAATTTCTTCAAATTTACACCTGGTGTGACTCCGGGCTAAGCCCAGGTCGTCCTTAAAGGCTGTTGCTCAAACCTAAAAAAAAAAAAAGGGGCACTCTTGATCCTGTCAGAGAACGTGTCTTTAACTGTAAACTTTAAAACAATAAATCTCTGAACAATGAATCAAACATTATTCTCATGTTATTAAAGTTCTGGAAGAAGCATTTGCATGTTGTTCTGGTTCTACAGAATTTTTTTCAAAAGGTCTGTAAAATATACTTTTAGTGTCATTTTGCATATAATCAGCCGTCTGGCCTTCCATGTGGCTCGTCTTGCTCCTCTCCACCTGAGACTTGTTGCACCTCATCTTTAGCGTACATTTCCAATTAGAGGATTAAAATGGAAAAAGTCCACAAATAAGGACACGAACTATCTAATCTACTGACATTTTTTCACGTCTTTCACCTGCTGGCTTGCTGCTTTGCAACCAGCCCTGTAGTCATGAACTTTGTTGCCTCCCTCAGCGTACTGATCATCATAAGTAAAACATAAATTATTCTAAAAGCATCACCTGTATGTTTGGTTTTTATTTAAATTGTACCTGAAGGTTCCTGCTCTGATTCCTCGCTGCTGCTCTTGTGCTGCTGTCAGTGCTGGTCCTTCTCCATCTTTGTAAAGAAAGATCCAAAAGCCACCCAGAACTTCCAACTATTCAGATTCACTAATTGACTATTTTTATATGCATTGGCTACAAATGTTCTAAATCTTAATGGGATTTTAAATAAAACATCATATCGTCTAAAGAACTCAGCATTCATATTTATTATCTTGCTTTTATGTAGTTAACCATCTTCTAAAATTTGCAATATCCTTTATTTTTACAACTTTAAACTTTTGTTTCATGAAGTCAGTTTTAGCCATCGGCTCCTCGTTATTAAGCTGGTGGTGCTGGATGATCTGTTGTCTCACCTGCTGCTTCACAGACAAACATGTCGGTTATCTTACAGACGTTTTCTGCATCTCTGTCCTGTGCTTCTTTCTTTTTTGACTCCTCTTTGGTCCACCTTTCCTCTTGGCCTGATGATCTCGCTCCATTTTGCCTCTGCAAAGGTGCGGAGGGGGAGGGGGTCTGAAAACTTGTTAAACGTTAGATAGATAAAGGCAAATACTAAATAATTTTTGGTACCACACCAGTAGTTTAAATACTGTACTTGTTACTTTTTCGGTGTACTGGATCACCCTTCTAATGATGAATCTTTTTGTGGGCTAAGCCCCTGATGATGACAATGTCTAGCTCCGCCCCTGGATGACAGAAGGATGAAGACCAGAGCTGACCACTGAGCAGGAGACAGATCATCTCTGACAGACTTCCTGATCTCAGTGTTATTGAGCAGGGAGCTGCTGAACATGCTTGTTGGGAGGTAAATTGTATTGATACGAAAGGAGACGAGAAGAATTCAGATCAGATTTCTTCTCTTTCCTTTGAAATCAGATGATCAGCCTTCATTATTATGCATGTGTGCATGTGGAGGACTGTCCACCTGCTTTTCTTTTGCTTGTTAATGTTTCAGTTTAATTTTCTGAGAAGAAATTTGACTCTTCTGTGTTGATTTGCTGCCCTCTGTTGATGAAAATATAAATGACATGTTATTAAAAATGTGTGGAGAAGAAAGGAGAAAGCAGCTTCTGGAAGATGACTTGTTATTAATACTGACGCCTTATTTAGACGTGTTCATGTTTGCTGTGGTTTTCTGATGGAAAACAGACATTTAAAGGAAAGCTGCCACTTCACATGCTGCTAAATGTTTATTCTGGTTGAGGTTCTCCTTTACACGCCGCTCTGCTCCAACCTGTGTGAGCAACATGCTGGAAAATAAGTATGTGAAAACAGAAGCGATCGTTCTTCCTCCAGCTGAGAGCTTTTCATTCATTGTGCTATAACAAGAGTATAAGCTGTCACTAATTAAACACAGATTAAAGTAGTTGTATTCACATCATCACATGGTTTCATTCACAGAAGTTTAAACTTCATGAAGATGAATTAAAGAAGAATCTCTGAATCTAGAGATCTAGAGATGAGGCCGATGCAGGGTCAGGCGGGAGGAATTGGGGATCCTCCAGTGAAGTAGTGGACTACCGCATGTTTTTCTTCTATTTCTGCAGGTTATTGGGGAGCGAGGCACCACGGAGGGAAGGCGGGGCATCAACTGAGGACAAAGCGGGCGGCTTTGGAGGGTCCCGCTCTGAATGTCAGCGCTGGACTTGTAGAGGACACTTTAATAAATGCTAGCTTACTGGCTGATATGGATTTTTCCCTTCAAAACTCAATGAATTTATCACTTACATAATATTAATATCATAAAACATTCAGTGAGAAACGTGTATGTGCAGCATCCAGTATGTTTATTTAGTATTTACCGTCAGTAATCTGATGGCTGCTTTGTTGTAGATATGAAGGGGGTTTTATGGAAAAAAAGAGAGTTGAAAAAAAAGGGGGGAAAGGGGAAAGAAGGGGGGTTTTAAAAAAAAAAAAAAAAAGGGGGAAAAGAGGGGAATAATAAAATGGGAGGAATAATAAGAATTTTTAAAGAGAGAAATTGGTTTATATATATTTTATAAAGGGAGATAAAAAAGAAGAGTGTTTTATAAAAAAAAAAAAAGAAAAAAAATATAAAAAAAAAAAAAAAAAAAAAAAAAGAAAAAGAAAAAAAAAAAAAAAAAAAATTTATTTTTTTTTGTTTAATAAAAAAAAAAAAAAAAAAAAAAAATAATTTTTTTTTTTAGTCGGGGGGGGGGCCGCGGGGGGGGAAAAAAAAGGGGGGGGGGGAAAAGAGAGAGAAAAAAAAATAAAAAAAAAAAAAAAAATAAATAAAATAATCAAAGAATTTTGAGTGGACCATCAAAATTTTCAACACAACAACACTTTCAAGCACACATCCTTAGTCAAAAATAAAAAAGACCACACGGAAGTAACTTGTGCATCCAATCAGCTGGGGGGGTTTTGTTGTTTGTGGGGGGAAAAAAAGCTCACACAGAGAGGCATGTATCGTTTCACACCACACACAAAGCTGTTGAACCTGGGACTGTTGTCAATAAAAATATAAACATTTAGAAAGATTATATGCGTAAACTGCGGGAGAAGTTGTGTGTGTTTGTGTGTGTGTGTGTGGGGGGGGGGGGGGGGATGGGGTCCTAGGGGGGAAGTAAGGATGTAGAAGACAGTCTGTCTTCTACATCCTTCCGTCTGTCCTGACCCATACTCCGTACCAGTTGGTGGCGGTAATGCACCTTTTACGTTGTTTACAAACCAAGAAGAAGAAGCAGCAGCACGTGACTTCCGCATTCCATTCTTTGATCGGAGTTCTCTTCATCAGATCGAGGCGGAGTGAAGCAGAACATCACAAGAACAAAGTTTAGAGACTGAATATCTGGAGGCTCCGCTTCTCTTCTTTACAAGGTATTCTCTGCAACATTATTTCATGAATACTTTCAGACGTATCTTGGATACTGATGATTGTTGGTTTCTGTCCTCTGCGGAGGTCAGCCCGCTGGAGAGAAACGACGTGGCGGAAGAAGATCAGACAAAGAGTTGTTATCGAGGGAAGCCTCGTGGAGAAAGCAGGTGAGAATTTCCAAAGCTTGGTGTGATGTGTTTGCTTTAATCGGTAAGTGGTAATAATCCCGGGATTTGTGTGCTTGTGATGTTTGGTGTTTAGTGAGGTTTAGTTGCTGCGGCGGAGTGGTGGATCTGTGGGCTTGATGTGGTTTTGAGTTGCGACGGAAAATGTTTTCTTTTCTTTAAGTCTTGCTTTCTCTGCAAGACTGAAGTGAGAAAAATCAAACGGAGGTGAAATGAAAATCCTGTAACGTCCAGCAGGACGTGTTGAAAGAATGGAGGAAGGGTTATTGTGGAAACAGTTACTTAGGTTTCCTCTCGCCCCCCTCCCCCTTAATCTCTGGCCAACAGGACTCCACACTAACTCCACACGCTCCTCCTTGTAGTCCATGGGCCAGACCAGATTTTGGTACCACTCAGGGTGGCAAAATCTAGTAACAATTTTTGAAAAGGTGCATGTCTATAGAAGATATTTTGGTACGATGACCCATCCTAAGTGGTAGCTTTATCATGGTTATCATCACATGAAGTTCATCAACCCCGACAAGAAATTCAGCGCTGGTGCATGTTCTACTTAAGGCTCATTTTTCAGACCTTTCCTCATCTTTTATGTGGACATATTTGTATCATTTTAAAGGGGAGATTCAAATCTTTCATTTAAAACCAGTTTTGCACCTGTTTAATAAATATAGAAGTCACAGGGGCTCCTCAAACTATCAACAACAATTATTTTTTCACAATTTTCGCCTAAACTGTTGTCTTTCTTTAAGTATTGTGAGGAGCAGGAACAACCCTGACACAAATAACAAACACTGAAATACTCACAGGACTGTAACAATTCAGGAAATGTATAATCTTACCATATTATCCCAATATTAGGGATGAATGTGGGACTGAAAGTAGAACATGGCCCAGGCAAGAATTTTCACCTGCATCACCCAAGGTGCCAAATTCTAGTTTGCTATATTTATAAATCCTTTATTTTTAGATATTTCAACTTGATAAACCTTCCCAAGGGGTAACTTAGTTAAACATCACCTTTTAGTGACACTCTGATATGGTTTACAATTTGTATTTATTATATATATTATATTATTGTATATATTATCTTTTTCACTGCTAATCATCGTCATTATCGTCATTATCACCACCCTGAGTGGTACCGATAGGTGAAATCTTTGACTTTGGCCCATGGACTATTGTTGGTCAGCCAGTATATTCTCAGCCTAAAGTTTCAGCAGAAACAGGTGCAGCTTTTTCATTTTTCTAGAGCTGCGTAGCGTTGAATTTCTTTGTTTTTTCTAACTTGGCTGTTTGTTTCAGCCTCGTAGCCACTGCTGAACTTCTGGGGGAGACGTGCAGTTGTGTAGTCTAGTTTATTCTAGTGGGTATAATCTGGTCCGTCTCCCAGAAGACCAGCTGGATTATGTTTCTGTTTCAATAGTTGATTTTTCATATTATTTAGTTCTGAGTTTCCATCTTCTGGTAATTTCATCAGTAAGGATATAATTCATGGTGTCGTCATCATGGGAGATTAGAACAGTTTTAGTATGAAGGGTGAGGATGAGGAAGATGGTCTGGTTTGGTGGTGACCACTGTGACACGTTCCAAGAATATCAGGGAACATGTTTTGTGTGTGGATATGCTAGGAATCTGGACCGTTTTGTGCATAAACAGTTGGCTCTGGCTGCAATCGCTCAATTAGTGGAGGTCATGAAGGATGTTTCACCAACTTTCACCTCTTAAATTTTCTCCCTCATGTGAAGACAGTTGTGAGATCAGTTAGTGGTGGTTAGGGAATGCCCACCCTGCACAGGCAGGGGCATAGAGTATTGATTTGTACAAATACCACATTATATTTAATCATTGGTTCGTCTCTGGGTGCTGATCAGGTCCATTTATTTCATTAGGATCATTTAATCAGCTGTACTCGCATATTTTAGGTCATTCATGGTTGGGCTGTTTGTAGACACCAGGTTAATATGTAATCATGTCATGTGATAGTATTTCAGTATTCATTAGTATGCTCAGTATCTCATTGTGCATCAAGTAACATGTAGCTCACATTTAATATGTTTGACTCACATCTCATGTTTATTTCCATCCTGTTTCAGGAAGTTTTCTATCTGGGATCATTCTTCTGCCTCCATCATCATCTTCAGGTAAGTTGAAGGTTTGATGGAAGATTCAACACCTTCTGAAGAAGGATTGTAATGTTCTGAAATAATCAGTAATAATCAAACTTGAATAAAATCTGTTCAACAGCAGTTCAGTCTAGCTGCTGAACTAAATGAGGCCCAAACAGTGAACTATTTAACTCTAATCAATATGTCAAGGCTGAGTGGGGAAGAAGGAACTTTGTTCTGAAGGAGGATTTATGGTCAGAAGTCTAAATTCTTCATGTTTCCTGGCAACGTTCAGAAGTTTAGGTCAACCTGACCCAGTACAGTGGACTGAGCTGAGCTGTTGTATGAGACAGGAAGTTTGTCTGCAGGACAAATCACCTGAGAGAAGGAATGAAGCTGGAGGTGATCGTAGGGGGTGTAGGAGCCAAACTGGTACGACTGCATATTCATTCATTAGGTGACAGATGACACGCAGCATCAGCGTGGGTGTGTTGCAGCGGGCGTGTGCATCATGAGGTTTGAAAGGTGCACGTACAGATTAGGGCTGTGTTCAAAAAATCGATTTTCCAATTCTGAATCGATTCTCATATTAATTTCCAAAGATCGATTCATATCTCCAAAGATCGATTTTTCTTATCTTTTTTTTCAAAATGACCATTTAATGTACTGCCCCCGGTTAAGTGCAGTGGCTCAGCCGCTCTGCTAGGGGGAGATAGTGAGCTGGACAGAGTGTAGGACTACTGAAGCTCGTGCAGTGCCAGAAGAAGACTAAGTGGGGCTGGTACAAGTAGTTTCTAAAAATTCAGTTTAAACAGAGGAAACATCTGCCTGTAAGTACTTGTGCGTCCTGTTCCATGAACGTCTCAGAGTCGAGCGTCTCTGTTGTGGTTGGATCCTCAGTGCAGTCGACTACAGAAGGATCACAACATCGCGCTGTTGCTGCAGTTACGGCATTTAAAGTGAATAATAAACGAGCAAAAGGTTATTTATCCAGTCCGACCCTGTCATGTGCTGCACTTTGATCACTTCTCCAGCCAGGTAGGCCGACTATGGAGGAGAAAACTGTCAGATGAAAACGGAGCATTCAGTTCTGCGTGGGCAGATTCATTTACTGTCACTGCTGACCAGATTATTTTGCGTAGCTATGTTCATATTTTGTGAAATAGTCATTTTATTTTTCGGGTAGACCGCTTACTGCACGCGCCAGTAAAAGGATGACTGCGCATCCTTGATGAGTAATTTTTATTTATTACCTTTCTGGTAAATAGAGCTTTTTCATTCTGATTTTGTTACATTTGACTTCATGGTTCATCAATAACCTTTCTCTTTAAATCAAAAGTGTTGCCTGTTTCCTATGTTGATTGCTCCCATAGGCTCCTTCATGCTTAGAATCTGTCTGATCTGTCCTGCTCTCCTTTTCACAATGGTACCTCAGGTAAAGGTAACTACGCTGCCATAACCAAATACCATAAAAAGGGTAAAGAAAGTGATCTAAGTGCTACACACAAGACAATCTCTCACTAGCTTCATTAGCATTGCTCTGCTAACAGCGATGGAGTCAGTCACCCCCCCCCCCCCTCTCTTCCTGAGAGCTACAAATCATGGAAACTCATAACTCGTAAACATGACTGAATCACCAGCTGTTCAGTAGCCCGGCCTCACTCACAGCACGTATGAATAACTCGGTGGTAACTCACAGTAGGCTACGTAACGGGGCTCGACTCGCAGTATGAATCACCTCCCCCTCCCAGCTCGAAGCTACATGTACCTCACAGTAAAGGCTAATTTATTGTAAAGTGCTCTACGTTGACTGAGAGCCTCTCCGGCTGCACAAAATATTTTTCAGTGTCTTTCACTCCGTCAAGGGACAACGGAGATGGCAAGGGCTGTGATTGGTCTATCACAATGTAAACTCTGGCAGCGCCATTTTTAAAACACCGGCTAGCCAATGAAGATGCAGAGATGACTCCAACCAAAGAACGTTTGGCCAAAGAAGTGAGGAATCACCAAAATCTCTCCATCGTCTCCATTTTTGCATCAAAAGTATCTGTTTCAATGTTATTCAGCTGCAGCAACGACAGTCTCTCTCTCTCTTGGACACCATTGCTCACTGTAACTGGAAGCAAAATAACCACCAAGGTTATGACCGAGGTTACCGACCATTGGCATCATGGGATGAGGCCAGTGTTGTATAGTAATCCCTAATTTTAATGGTTAAAAAAGAAAAAAGTAAGGGAAAAAAAAAAAAATAATTATATTTGTGTGGTTTTCTTTGTAAAAAAAAAAAAAAAAAAATTATAAAACAAAAAAAAAAAAAAAAATTAAAAAAAAAATATTTTTTATTTTTTTTCCCCTCTTTCTGGTGGAGAAAAGGGAGGAGGAAATTAAAATTACAAAAGATGGAGAAAAAAAGGGAAAAATAATAAAAAAAAGATAGTAAAAAAAAAAAAAGGGGGAATAAATAAAAAAAAAAATAAAAAAAGGAAAAAAAAAAAAAAAAAAAAAAAAAAAAAAAAAAGGGAAGAAAAAAAAAGGGGGAAAAATAAATATTAAAAGAAAAAAAAAGAAAAAAAAAAGGGGGGGGGGGGGGGGGGGGGAAAAAAAAAAAAAAAAAAATTGCTGTATATGTTGTGCTAAGAGTGTGGAGCTGTGGACAAACACAAGAGGGGGTGGGGATCGATTTGCAAGAAAGAGAGAATGCGGCAGCAACATGTAATTAGAGATGTAACGATATGAAAATTTCATATCACGGTTATTGTGACCAAATTGATCACGGTTATAATTTTTATCACGGTATTATAGAAATACCTCCTAGCATCTTTAAAAATATCCAAAATGGGTCTAAATGTCTACTTTGTCCTTTTTAAAGGCGAAAAAATCTGAAGAGAACTGTCCATGTGGGTGCCTTCGTTGCCTTTCGCCATGTTTTCAGAAATTAAACATTGCAAACTGTAACTACTACTGCTCTTTCAGCCAATGAACAGCATCACTAGAAGTTTTTCAAAGTGCTATAATCAGTCACTGTTTTAACGATAATTAAAATTTGAAACGGTATTACTAATCGTTGGGAATTTTATCACGGTTAACCATTATACCGGTTATCGTTACATCCCTACATGTAATACTGTTTAAGCTATTAAAAAAATACTAAATGATGTCGTTTCGAGTATTTTGTGGACGCTACCCACATAGGACACTTGGATTACATTGGATGAGCAGGATGGAGGAATATTGCCAAGTTTTTGTGGACTTTTATGGACCTTTTTGTTTCAAGCACCAGTGACCTCCATTATCTGAAAGTTAGGGGGGAAACTAAAACCTCTCAGATCTCCGGCTGCATTTGAGATATTAAAAAAAGTGCTCCACAGTCTTGCTCAGCATGAGGGTGAGTAGAAAATGAATGCACATCATTCTGTGGGTGTTGTATCCCTTTAAGTAGCCGCGGTTTCGACTTGCAGTACATAAGAATCCCTCTACCTCCTTCTCAGTTCTCAGTTGCAGCCACTCGGTCTGTATTTCACAGCTGAAGGTGTGCTGCTCTGCTTAGATAGTCTGAGTTTTTATATGACGTCACTCAGTCTACACTTTGCAAAGAAAATAAGCAGACTGCTGCAATGAAATGAAAGAATGAAACTCAATAGAAAGTTTCCCTTTTCATTACATTATTGAGATTAGAAAATAGATTTTTGCCACATTTAGGGGAAAATATTGATCATCTAAATTCCCAATTGCATTTATATTTTATTTTTTATTGAGCAAAAAAAAAAAAAACCTTTTTTTTTTTTTTTTTTACTGATTTCCATTGATCGTTTTTACGTTATTTTGTTCTCAATGCGCACTGCTATGAATTGCCTGAAGATTTTCAACTAGAGGTTGTTGTTTTAACTGGGGGTGTCCCCAGATAGTCGACGATTCAACAATTCGTTTCCAGGACTGCGCTTCGACTGTCAGTATCTTAGTTGAATAGTCTTTTACCTCAGAGATGTAGCGGACATGTAGCTACTGGCTGGTCTCCATGTCACAAGAGCGGAAATGTTGCGGCACGTTGTTTTGGCTGAAAGTACAAGAAAAATTTTCTGGACAGAATTGAAGGGGGAGCGGGGCTGTGCTGACTTTTCTGCAAAATTTCGTGATGTATAAAAGGGCCGGGACACGATAAGTCTGCAAGGAAGCGGCATGTTTAAAAAAAAGACGAGTCTGTTTAAAGAGTGGATGAACTTTACCGCTCATGTTCCGCAATGCAAGTCTGAAAACAGCTTTAGTGTGATCTTTATCATAAGTAGGTCATTCAGATAAACCTTACATGGTCAGGGCTGCACCTAAAATAGCTTTTAATTTGATAATGGCTTTTTTTTTTTTTTATAAATATCGATATCGATCGATACAGATTTTTTTTTAATTGATCTTTTTTTCTATATCGTCCAGCCCTAACACCAAGTCAGAGTGCAACTTGCAGCAAGAGGAGACAGCGTACCAGACGAGCTGATACCTTCTCCAAAGTTTCTTTCTGCCTTGCAGCTTTTTATTCACACAGGACAAAGTTAGAGGAAATATCACCAGAATTTTTTTGATCCTAATGAAACAAATGGACCTGATCAGCACCCAGAGACGAACCAATGATTAAATATAATGTGGTATTTGTACAAATCAATACTCTATGCCCCTGCCTGTGCAGGGTGGGCATTCCCTAACCACCACTAACTGATCTCACATCTGTCTTCACATGAGGGAGAAAATTTAAGAGGTGAAAGTTGGTGAAACATCCTTCATGACCTCCACTAATTGAGCGATTGCAGCCAGAGCCAACTGTTTATGCACAAAACGGTCCAGATTCCTAGCATATCCACACACAAAACATGTTCCCTGATATTCTTGGAACGTGTCACAGTGGTCACCACCAAACCAGACCATCTTCCTCATCCTCACCCTTCATACTAAAACTGTTCTAATCTCCCATGATGACGACACCATGAATTATATCCTTACTGATGAAATTACCAGAAGATGGAAACTCACAACTAAATAATATGAAAAATCGACTATTGAAACAGAAACATAATCCAGCTGGTCTTCTGGGGAGACGGACCAGATTATACCCACTAGAAAAAACTAGACTACACAACTGCACGTCTCCCTCAGAGGTTCAGCAGTGGCTACGAGGCTGAAACAAACAGCCAAGTTAGAAAAAACAAAGAAATTCAACGCTACGCAGCTCTAGAAAAATGAAAAAGCTGCACCTGTTTCTGCTGAAACTTTAGGCTGAGAATATACTGGCTGACCAACAAGGAGGAGCGTCACCAGAAAAGCAGAGCAGCCTGCATCAGACTCAGCCCGTGTGTTAGAGCTGCACCTGGAGGCTGTCTGGAAGAAATCTGAGGGGAAATGACCAGTAGGAGACGCTGGCATATTATTTTTAAAAAGGAACAAAGTCCAACAATCTAGATGTTTATGGCTGGGTGAGCAGACATAAACGTGGCAGAATATCACCAAAGAGGAGCTGCGTGTCACCAAATTCATGTCCAAGGAGATCATTCTCATGAAAAACAATGGATTCAATCTAAATTCAGGGGAGGGAAATTTACCACAAACACCATGGTTTCATTCAGTTCAGTGAAGCTAGCACTTTAAGATGATTTTGGAAATAATGTGTTTTCCCTACTTAACATTCATGCTGCAGATGAAGAGAAATAGACGGTGGGCCGAAGGGCGCTAGAGGCTTTAGTTTTCAAAATGATTGATCCCCATCGAGAGAGTATATGATTTTTTAATTGAAAGTTGATGCATTTTTTCTGAACAGATTTTCGTTTGTTGTCCACTGTAGTTCGATCATGTTTTTGTGAAAACTTAATTTTTGTTTGATAAGCGGATCAGGCAAACGCGGAGAAGTGCTATATTTCAAACCAATCAGAAATTAGCTCCAGCGTCACCTGACTTGGAATCTGCAAACGTCGCTTTCCTGCCTCATTCTTGAATCATGACACGATGAGCTGAGTCGCCGTCCTGTAGTTGGTCGTGTTTCTGATGTGTATATGACTACGTTTACATGCCATCAAAATTCGGGTTAAGGTCAATATTCCGGTTTCTGAAAGATTAGGAATAACCCGTTTACATGCGTGAGCAGACAGAGTTACTCTTGTATACATGATTACTGAAATCAACTGGAATATTCCGACCCAAACCGCGACGCACGGAAAACGTCATGATGATGGTGGATTATGAACCATCCGGAGCCACAGCGGTCAAGCCAGCCAAGTTTCAGAGTTACAGCCGAAATAACGCCGGTTGGCTTTACCGCGGATCCGCGAGAGGCGGCTTGACTGCAGTCCGGAGTGCTGGTTCTGACCCACCAGCAGCAGCTACTTGACGGGTCATAGAAGGAGGGAACGTGTGCTGGAAATGCAGCTGGAGCACATCCACGCTTCCCGTTTCCAGCAGAGTTCCCCGGACAGATGAAGGTCTCAGTCAGGACTGGTGGGAACGGTTGTAATGATGATGTTAACAGACTCCGGCTGGAGTCAGTGAATTTTCCTGTCACGCCTTCACCAAACTTTTTCAGATGAGTGATGAAGCCCCGCGAAGTAACTGTTTGCACACCAGCTCCTCTGGGGATGCGTGTTGCCATGGTGTTATATAAACTTGTAAGCTGTGCGGAGCACTGTCTGATCGCTGGTACAAATACTCCCTGTAGTTTAATCAAAAGACCAAGAATCCTTGCAGATAGAGCATGCGCAGAACACAATATTCCTTTCAATAGAGATATTCCAATAAGCGTTTACATGACCAAATATTCCGGTTAGAAAAGGAGTAACCCAGGAGTAATATTCAGGTACACCCAAAAATGAGCATATTCGGGGTTTTGCCAGTGTTTACATGACCGTGCGCAACCGGGTTATTGCTAATATTCCGGTTATGAAAGAGTTATTGGCTGCATGTAAACGCAGTTATTGTTGACGTGAAACAACTGAAGCCACTTTCAATTAGACAGTTTATTGTTTGCATATTTTTATTCATTTTTATTATACTGTATAATATTTCAGAGTGGCCAGCCTGTGGAGTATTCATGCTGCATGATCAGTATCCTGGCATCAGTCCCACAAAAGAGAAGTGCTCTTATTCAGCTTTAGGCAGATTCGTGGACAGTGTTTATTAAGAAAAATGGATCTTTTGTGAAAATAGAAAATGTTTTAAATGTCTGAGATAAGCTCATGAAAAATGAGCAAAAACAATGTTGCAGTTATATTTGTTCAGAATAGTAGTGATGCTTCCAGAGTTTATTTTATTTTCATTAACTCTTCTTTTCCCACATTTCTCATCTGTTCTAGGTAATACCAGATGCTGGACGCCTCTGTCACACATCTTCTGGACTTGACCAGCTCTGAGCTGACCCGACTCTTTAAAAGGAAACAATAAATCTGCCATTATGCACAAAATCAAGGCTTCCAATGCCAGCAGGCATTCCAGGCTGTTTTCCACTAGTTATAGCTACTGTACTGAAGTAAAGCTGAAATGAAGAGTTACTGTCAGGAAGATACCATGTCCACCACTGTAAACTTTACGATGTTAGCATTGAATGTGGTCTCCAGAGTAAATCAATCAATAAAACTCACAATTTTGTACAAAGCTACAACCTGTTGCTTTGTCCTTTCTTTCCTCTTGTTTATTTCATGCAGCACTCTTTGTTATAACCAACATTAGCTGGTGCACACAAAAGCTGTTACCTGATCTTTTAGTCACATTTACCAGTTGCCTCAGCTGCAACTTCACTCTCCAAACTGTCCAGACTGACCCCCTCCAGAGAAGTCCTGATAAAAGTAGCCCAACTTTCAGCTGAAAACTGTAATATGTTCTGTTTTGTTACATGCACACAGCACTCCATGTTTTTATATTGCATCCATACATGCAAAGGTACTTACACGGATTAGCATAAATAATGGACATTACATAAAATGCAGAAATGATTGACAGATGTTACTCATCACCTGCAGGGTATGGAAGTTTTATTTGGTTATTGAAAAGGTCAAGTTACACTCTAGATGCTTGTTAACCTATCCAATTGAGTGTATTATGAATAATTACATAATATTATACACTTAATAAAAAAAATCTTAATAAGGTGAAGCAAATATAAATTGTATCTGCAGTACATCTGTAATCAATCATTTTGAAGTCCAGTGTATTGCTAAGAATTCACTGGATTTTAGATAAAGCGTTAGTCTTATTGGAAGAAGTCAATGCCTGCTCTTTTTTGTATTTGTTTAACTGAGACACGGTAGTTCACAGCACTACTTGAACAATTTATTCTGTAATCTGGTTTCCTGTCATCATGTAACTGGTTGCCACCTCATAATGATAATAAAAAGAAAAAAAAACATAAAAAAAAAACTTAATTCTGATTGTGAAACTTTCTCTGTCCTAGAAAAATACACCAGAACGTGACGTGACTATTCTAAGCAGTTGAAATGGTGAGTAGAGGGGATCCGAGGTTTCACGAACTTCATACACAAACATTATTAATGTCCCTGATTAACATAAACCATATATTCTTCTTAGTGCTTCGATCTGACACAAAAATAAGTTATTATACTAATAAGAACAATCTCTTTACGATATCAAATATTTGCGGTTTACATTTTCGAGGTCCTAACATGGCCCTCTACCATTGGCTAATCGTCTAAACGTTGCAATCTGATTGGTTCATCAGATAGAGTTGTTCAGCATTTGCCTGAGCAGCGTGGCGATTAAAACACAGGTTTTCAAAAATATATGATCAAATTTGAGGAGACAACAAATTGATTTAGACTTTACATAAATGTATAATCTCACACACAAAAAACGGTGTACTCTCTCGATGGGGATCAAACAACACGAAAAACGCGTTCGGCCCACCGTCTAAAACACTTTCCTAGAACTCATCCTTGTTCACCATTATTTAAATAACCAGCAGTGTTTATGGCTTATGATTAAAAAGCAATCCTTAAAATGGAGGAAAATGGGACACAGACCAATGCTGGGAGAACTGGGCTGCACCCAGCTGTTTTACTGGTGCAGCCATTGCAAACAGTAAGTGGAGTCCTGTTGGCCAGAGATTAAGGGGGAGGGGAGCGAGAGGAAACCTAAGTAAGTGTTTCCACAATAACTCTTCCTCCATTCTTTCAACACGTCCTGCTGGACGTTACAGGATTTTCATTTCACCTCCGTTTGATTTTTCTCACTTCAGTCTTGCAGAGAAAGCAAGACTTAAAGAAAAGAAAACATTTTCCGTCGCAACTCAAAACCACATCAAGCCCACAGATCCACCACTCCGCCGCAGCAACTAAACCTCACTAAACACCAAACATCACAAGCACACAAATCCCGGGATTATTACCACTTACCGATTAAAGCAAACACATCACACCAAGCTTTGGAAATTCTCACCTGCTTTCTCCACGAGGCTTCCCTCGATAACAACTCTTTGTCTGATCTTCTTCCGCCACGTCGTTTCTCTCCAGCGGGCTGACCTCCGCAGAGGACAGAAACCAACAATCATCAGTATCCAAGATACGTCTGAAAGTATTCATGAAATAATGTTGCAGAGAATACCTTGTAAAGAAGAGAAGCGGAGCCTCCAGATATTCAGTCTCTAAACTTTGTTCTTGTGATGTTCTGCTTCACTCCGCCTCGATCTGATGAAGAGAACTCCGATCAAAGAATGGAATGCGGAAGTCACGTGCTGCTGCTTCTTCTTCTTCTTGGTTAAATAAGTAGGAAAGCTGATTCCATTGTTGTGGGTAGCAGAGTGGAGACGATCGTTTCATCAAAGGACTCAGAGGTAAGTGTTAAAAACAAAAATCACACTAGCTATTCTTTCCCATTGAAACTGGCTATGTCAGATAATCTATGTAATCTAGCTTAGATTACATTGTTTTAGACGTTACGTCCAATGTACATTACGGTTTCATGGGCTAATAAAGCTACCAAGCTAACGTTAGCCAGTGTTTGTTAACCAGTACTCTAAAAATAAAAACTGCAATATGGAAATTCATCTGATATGTTTTCATTTCATCAAGCCACTCATAAGTTCACATTAGGTAGTTAATGTTGTGTTGGCGTTACTTGGGTTAGATTGAGAACATTTTCAAACCACCTTGCAAACATTCTTTAACACTAGCTGACGTTAGCTGACTGCCACGGTCCAGGCAACTACCGTCATACAGACGTTTGCTTTATGATTTAATCAGTATGTGCTAACGACATGTCAATTTCCAGACAATGAAGAGGAAATCCACCATGGATATATCCTCTTACTTCCCTAAGGCTGGATTTACTGTCAGGTCTTAATGCCCAGAACGGATTTGATGCCTAAATCCGATTTTTTAAATGTATGATTACACATATTTTATAATGTGGCCCATATCGGATATCTCGCGATTGTACCATCCTGTCATTTGAAACACCCCGCATGCGTACCTAGTGTTTACAAAACTGAAGCGTTTGCATACAAACAGACAAGAGGATATAGACAGATACAATGATGGGAAATAGATTACTGATCTACAATGTAAAAAAATACAATAAAATAAGCCACAAGATTTAGATATAATAACAGTACTGTGGGCTTCAATCGTCTCCTGTTGCTTTTGCCGAAAGCGAGCACACTGGTGATTTCTTTGTGTTCTGATTAATTTCCAAAATAAAGTTTTAGCATCTGAAATCAGATTTTAAACAGTTCTGATGGAGCTCGTTAATCGGGATGATGCGGCTTCATTCTGAACCAATATTTAACTGAACCTGGACGACCCGCGGCGTGTCTGGAGATAAAAGAGTTGTGTCACGTGCGTAATGTGTAAAGGTGCTTCCCTGTACAACATGGAGGAGACATAATTCACATGTTTTGGCTGGAATTAGTCAGTGACTTCAGGTGTCACCTGCAGCGCCGTCATTGATATCTGTAACTGTAGTTCGTAATGTTGCAAATGATGCCAGCGCGCGTAAAGACGCACGGCTCTGTGGAGACTTCGTTCCGGTGACAGACTGTGTTTCTGCTTCCAGTCACTGATCCTGAGATTCAGACATGAATCTGACATGTTTCAGACCAGTTACATTAATACGTGGAGGCAGATTATATTTCCCATTTCATTTTAGTAACAGATTACTAAGTTGGTTTGCGAGGTTGTGGAGTCCGTCTCCTGTAAAAGCACCTAAAAAATCTGAATGCCGGGGGAGGGAGGTTTTTAAAGAATGGTGGGATTTTTTTTTTGTTTGTTTGTTTTGTTTTTAATTTAAATACGTCATTCATTGCATGGAAAAAAAAATGTCGGAATGATGAGACGTTTGCCATTTTGACTGTTGGGATGTCGGAGTGGAGGAATGTGGGAATGGGGATTGCCTCCCACACCTTTCCTCCTCATCTCTCGTTCTCTGTCGGGCCCCCATTCTCGCATTTAACAGCTGCTCACATCTTAATAGTGCGCCAAAATAAGCTAAATTGTCGCAGATTTAAGGACGTGTGAAACGCAATGTGTAAGAAGATCCGATCTGCCTGCTTACACTGCAGTCGCGTTGTCACAGATCTGATTGATATCAGATTTATTTCCACATATGAATGAGGCCTGTATCCGATCTCAACAGATCCGAATGCATGCGTCTTTTTCCTGTTTACATGGTCAAAAAGCAGATCGGATTTGAGTCACATAAGAGCAAAAAATCGGATTTGGGTCACATTTCACTGACAGTGTAAATCCTAAGACAGACAGTTACAGGAGAGCAGCACAAGGCTGTTGCTAGGCAACCAGGGTCAGAGACAGAGAGTGACACTGTGACTGCAGCTGAAGGGAACTCAAGTCATCTGCAAACGTTTCTCTAAGATTGTTAGTTGTGCTAGATTTATATTTTCTCAGAACAATATCACAGAATTGGACCAAATTCTAGAGCTTTTCCTTGCAGTGTAATATGACTTGTGCTTTCCATAACTATCTATATTTCTCCTTCCCTACCTATGGTGTAGTGCAGTGCTGACTAGAATTTCTCCTCTGTGATAAATAGAATTAATGTCTATGTCCACTTAACAAGAAAAGGCTTTGGGCTCCTTTTCAGAGTAATAAAGAGTGATATCCTGATGTTGAAATTTAGGGGCTCATAACATTTACACAGAGGATGAATCTTATTGTAACAGCATGCTCTGTTTATTTGCATATGAGAACTAATGTAATTCTTGATTTACCCCATTACAGTAGAGGGCTTGAAAACAGAAGATACAGACCACTAGGGATGGGCAATATTTTATCGTGTGCGATATATCGTCAAAGAAATTCCCCACAATAACAATTTGAATTTATCGTTTTTATTGTGAGATGACAATTTACCAGGTTGTGTTTTACTTTGGTTTTTTTAATAAGCAAAGTTATTTTTGCTGTTTGCATCGTTTGAATAAATGTGGCATTTGGACTCTCATATTTCAGACTTGTTCGATTGGTGTCACTACAGTTTTGCAATACAGGTGTACTACTTGAACTTAATTGATATAGTTTAGTGGCTTCTGGTATTTTGTAGGGCTTTCAAGACAGAATTTAGTGACAGATTTATAATACAAAATATTTTGCTGATAGCTTTTATCGTCATTTATCGTTACCGTGATAAATAAGAGAAATTATCGTGATACATTTTTTAGTCCATATCGCCCATCCCTACAGACCACTAGGGCTGTGCGATATACTGATATGTTTGCTTTGTTTTTTCGTAATGACCCGGCTGACTGACTACAAAGGGGTCACCTGATTATTTAATAAGGGTGGGAACAATATTGATACACTGAAATATTGTGATCTTTTCATATGCTGATACCATATCTATATTTAAAAACGTGGTATCGATCTATTTTATTAATGAAATCTCGCGAGATATCATTGTTTTGTTACAAAATCTCATGAGATTTCACGAAATGGCACAAGATTTTATAACAGAACGATGAAATCTCGGCATTTTGTGAAATCTCATGAAATTTTATAACAAAACGATGGTATCTCGTGAGATTTCATTAATAGATCAATATCACGTTTTTAAATATATATGTTATGCTTGATATGAAATGTAGCTTTCAGACAAATTAGGGTAAAAAATACCGGTATATATCGTATATCGTCATCTAAAATAAATATATGGTGATATGATATTTGGTCCATATCGTCCAGCCCTACAGACACACCTGGCCTTCAACTTCATATAAAGATGCCTGCAGACTAACAGGTTAGGATCATGTGTAAGTGGTGAAATAAAATGTTGCATATCTTCCTCCTCTCTCTTTCTGTCCATCTTTATCCATCTACAGGCCCTTCAAATAAACCATTCAATGCCTAATATAGCTTATTTTCCTTATCTTGTTTTCCTCCAGGAGAGAACTCAGAACAGCTGCATCCTGACCCCCCCAGGCCTCCAGAGCGTGGACCTGGTCACAGACCAACAGGTGAGTAAGATGAGCTTATGATGAAATTAAAGGATGGCTTGAGATTTTCAGCCTGGACCCTATTTTCTATCTACAGTCATGGAAAAATGATAAAACGGGTGTTTCTCATTCTTAAATGTGATTGGCTGAGCTGCGTTCCAAGCCCGTGGTAAAACAGACTGTAACCCACACGTAGATCCGATAGACCGCAGCACATGTAGTCAATGGTTTGAAATATATCGAACATGCCGCGGCGCGTGAGCGGTCCGTCGTCTCTCTGGCATCTCACGCCGCTGCGCTACAGATACACGAGCTCTGTTATTGACGGATTATACACCGACACCGCGCCAATGTCAGCAGTTCAGATCGGACCAGACAGGAGGTCAGACACGGGATTCAGTGTAAAACATCCAGTTACTTCCTAAACAAAAGCCACTGTGCAGATTTTAAACTGCTGAACTACCTGAACATGAAATCATCTCCGTGTCCACAAGGTTTCAGTGAAATAAGAAACCATGACGCACAAACGTGGACAAAATTAACCATTTGGATGAGAATCAGCACTGCAATCCTCCTGTGATTCTGTGATGTCATGAATCTAGCAACAGCTGGTGTTGTGAATTATTCTCATATGTATGACATAAAATACATTCTACATGATTATTATTAATTATTTGGATATTGTGAATTATTAACATGTGTATGTTAGAAAATGCAGTTTACATGATTTATTATTTGTATTTAACATAATTTTAATACATAAGTACAGAGAAGTTTATTGTTTTAACCTAAAATGATTTATTTTGAAACAGCCAGAAGTGTTTTATTGTGAAGGGCGCTTAACTGGAACTTCTCTATCCTGTTTGCTCGCTCTGACTGTTGTTATTGTTTCTGAACGGCAACTTCAGGCTGCTCTTCTTGTAAACTTTGCTGAACAAATAAATGTCCAGCAAACAATCGGAGCCTCCGTCATGATTGGGAAGCGTTCCCTTCGTAATAGCTGGTGCGCTCGCGGGTGCACAGTGCAGGTGTAAATGCTCGTACCGTGGAGGTCGGAGCAAAGCCGCTGCACTGCGCTCAAGGACCCGGTGAAAAGCCGGGGTAGCAGTATCCAGAGTAAATGCTTTACTGCAGAGTTTTATTCGTCAAGATGCGCTGCGCGTACGGACACGTGCTGCTGCGTGTACAGACACGTGCTGCTGCATGCATGGACATGCGGTGGCACACGGCGCATCTTGACCTAAAGAAACATGGGGGGAGACGGTGGCAAACGCGTTTCAGACCAGGATGATTAGTTCTCAACAAGATGACCGGCCAAACCAAACCGAGGAGCTTGTAGTTAAAGGAGGGACGACTTCTGTTGCATGGATGTGGTTTGGATATATGTGAAAAAGGCCGACAGACAACAGAAGGTATCCCGGCTCTTGGGACTGTCGTCAGTCTTTTTATGTCTAAGTCACATCCATGCGATAGAAGTTGTCTCTCTTTTAGGTAAAAGCCTCTCAGTTTGGGTCGGCTGATCATCTTGTTAAGAATTAGTCTGATTCCACTCATCTGAACGGTCTGCCATCATCTCCCTTCTGTTTGTTTGCAGCGTGCGTGTGCATACAGCGCATCTTGATTAAACACTTCTGTAAAGCGTCTATCGCCATATAAATGATAGAGCTTCATATGAAACGAAAGAAGTTTTCTGTCGGCCAGACGATATATATCGTTATATCGCCCAGCCCCAGTATCAGCGCCCAGTTTATGTTTAGCTAGAGTGTCAGCTTGTTTCCTGAGCACTGTAGAGGATGACTTGAGAACTACAAGTGTAATTTATTGTAACTTATCTGTTATTTATGGTGCAAATTATTAGATCTAAAAGCCAATGTGTATTTGTAATGACTTTAAAGGTATTCTCTGGTACCTTTGGTACAGACTATTACATCTAGAAGCCAATGTACATTTGTACTTTAAAGGTATTTTGTGTTATTTCAGAGGTGTATTGACTATGCACTTTGAAAAATTGAACTAGTATGATTACCACATTCTAACTATTTTATTTGGTTTATCATATGGTAATTCTGTAATTGTAAATCTTTTGAAACTATATTGTACATGTCAAAAAAGCTGGGCATGGAGTGCTTCTAGGGACTGAAGATTTTCCTCTGGTGCTCTTCAGTGAGGGATCCAGGTGAAGAATTGAAAATGAGGTCTGAGGTACTCGGGAAGAAAGTTATTAAAAAGCCTTTATTAACACATGGCTAATATACATAGTTAAAAACATGCCAATGCGTTTCGGCCTGAAGGGCCTTTGTTAGGGCAATGGCAAAATGTTTGTCAGTTTTTTATTGTGCTAGTTAAATAGACAGAGATGGCTGTGTTTGTGCAGGTAATTGGTCACATGATCAGTATGACCTGCCAATGACAAGAGAAACATTAGACATAAAAACACTACATACATCCAAAAAACCTTTACACCTTACTATATAAATAAAACACAAAGACACAGTGTTGTTTTTGGCAGCTATCTGAGTTTTAGTCTTAGTCTTAGTCTTTCTGACGAAAATGCTTATTAGTTTTAGTCATATTTTAGTCAATTCTGTATCTGATAGTTTTAGTCTAGTTTTAGTCGACGAAAATCAAAAAGGTTTTAGTCTAGTTTTAGTCAACGAAATTAAAAACGTTTTAGTCTAGTTTTTGTCAGGTAGGTTATATTTAAAAAAAAAAAAAAGAAAAGAATAACTGGCCTCTAAGGAGACCATGCTGCCGGTTACATTTGAGCATATAGGTTTGTATATGAAAACAGAAAATAAGACTATGTTCCATTGCAAGTGAAGGCAGCAGTTAATGGTGAGGGGAGTGAGTTGCATTGTCTTGTATTATAATCATGTGGCACCTGAAAGTTTAATTTTGTTGTTTTATTATATTGTGTATCTTTTCTTTACCTGCCAAGGGACTGCTGATGCTAATTAGCTTGCTAATGACAATTCAACATGTTGCTATATGTTCATTAATATGTACTGTCCCTGTCAAATAAAAAAGTTTGAAGATAGAATAAATTTTAAAGCTTCTCATAAAAATACTGAATGCAAAAACGTTTTTGACACACAAACCATCAATTTATTGCAAAATTAAGGTAAAATATAGGGCTGCAAATATCTTAAAATACTAACCATTTTGGAGTCGAAACAGCCGGCTCTTTAGGAACCGACTCAAAAGAGCCGATTCTTTAGGAACCGACTCAAAAGAGCCGACTCTTTGGGAACCGAATCAAAAAGACCGGCTCTCTGAAAGGAGACGAACTTCCCACCGTTTGAACAGCGCAGCCAAGCAGCTGCGCGTCTGACCGCAGGTGTTCACCAGAGTCCCTCAGCAGTTCAGATACCCGACGGTAACACGCAAAAACGCTGTTTAGCAGATAGAAATGACAAAGATTCATATCATGGTTAAGGTGTGGGCGGATATTTATGTAGTTCGGGCGGGTGGCGGTGAGAATATGGTTCTTTTTCGTTGGACAAGACGTGTTTTAAACATCAAACGTTGGGATCGTTTCCAGATCAGGCAGAGACAGAGGCGCTGCTGGTAATGGGAACAGCGAACACTGTTACAACCAGGGATGATGATCTTTTATGCTGGAATCTCTGAATCAAATAGATAAAGCCCCTACGTGGCAAAATGACAGAGACTGCTGTGAATTTAAGATATTAATGTGCAACATGCAGGTCAGGTTCGACAGGAAGAGCCGCGTTTCGCGGGTCTCGGTTCGGGCGGATGCGAGTAAGGATGCAACTACTTTTGAACTTTTGACAGACAGATAAATGCAGAATAGGTAGACATTTCCTGCATTATGAACGTCTGACAGACCAGAGATTCAGATTTTCGTTCAGTCTCGTCTCGTCAATGAAAATTTACACACGTCCCGTCATGTTTTAGTCATCAAAGAGACATGTTTAGCTCGTCATCGTGTCGTCATCGTCATGAAAAAAAGGGGCGTCAACGAAATGATTTCGTCATCGTCACCGTTAACGAAAACAACACTGCAAAGACAGCATTTATACAATTATATTGTATAAATGTGTGTGTATATATATATATATATATATATATATATATATATATATATATATATATATATATATATATATATATATAAATTGTGTATATATACAATTTATATACAATTATATTGTACATGTTTATTTACTCAAATTGAATCTGATCAGTAGCAAAATGGTATTTTAATCGTATAAAACATGTTTTAAGCTACTTCATTCTGACCTCATCTCTTAGGTCAGGTTTTCAGTTTGGATCAGAGTTGTGAACTGCAGACATGCAGGAGAGTGAATCCTTTTCCAGTACTGGATGGTGAGCTCCAGCCCAAAGAGTGAATGAACTGGTATCCTGTAACCCGACTGGTTACCAACAAAGTGAACACTGAACAAACGTATGAAGAACTTTGAATCAGACGATAACAGACATTGGGAAAGGATAAATGGGACAATTACCTGTTTTTTGGGGTTTGTTTTTTTTTTTTTTAACCTTTTTGGTAAGGAGAGCTCTTTCATTTTGTTATTGTTACATTTGACTTCATTAATCAATGACCTTTCAATACACTATCTTTTCTCTTTAATTGAAAAGTGTTGCCTGTGTCCTATGTTGATTGCACCCATAGGCTCTGTGATGGACCGAGCAGTAAGGACAGTCAGGCACAGGATAAAGTTAAAAAATAGGGTTCTTTTATTTTACCCAAAAAAGTAATGAAGTGTACACAAAAAATGAATCAAAGAATGGGCCCATAAAAGAGGGCAAAGTAACAAAACTACTCAGGTTTCCCTTCCAAGGAGCGAAATGTCTCAGGATTGATATATTTCTGCAGAATTAGAGTCATCCATGTCCATGTGAATGTACGCACCTCTTGCTTTGCCAGTTGGTAATGGAATGAGATCCAGTCCAGTCTTGTTTCTGCCACCGGCAAGCCAGAGCAATGCGTTCGAAATTCATGAAAAAATGACCCTGTGCCTTCAACTGCTTGATCCCACTCCTGACACCAATGGTGATGAACCGAGCAGTAAGGACAGTCAGGCACAGGATAAAGTTCAAAAATAGGGTTCTTTTATTTAACCCAAAAAAAGTAATTTAGTGTACACAAAAAATGAATCAAAGAATGGGCCCATAAAATAGGTCAAAGTAACAAAACTACTCAAACTAACTGGCAACAAAACAAGACCAATTCAAACAAACTGACCTACCACAATGAGACAAAAGGGGAACTTAAATTGTGGCTGATCAGCCCGCAGAAGAAACACAAGGGGTAAGACATACAGAAGACCTAACTGAACTAAATTAAACCAAAACCCCATTTCCCCCCATGTGCACTGATGTGGTATGGTCCAAATTAGAGCCCGACAGATATATCGGGCCGATTTCGGCATCTAGCTCATTAATCGGCATTGGCCAAAATGTGGCCGATATGAAAATTCTAGTTTTGCTTCAAACGGCAAAAAGAAACTTCTGCTGCACGCTTCTGCTCTGGTCCCCTCCCTTCCTGGGAGCTGCTCGTGCTGCTCCTTGCCCCCTCCCCCTCCCCTTACAGAGAGCAGTGCTTTCTCTGCACCCCCTCCCTACTCCCCCTCCCCGGAGCACACACTCGCTACGCAGGCAGAGATGACAGCAGACCGATACAGACCATTAGTTCACTCCTGGTAAGCTGAGACTTTCTAAAACTACATAAAACTATACTTTAGTGCTCCGTGACAACAAACGTCCTCGTGGAAACACGCTGTTAGAGCGCATTAAGGAGAGCAGGCGAGTTTTAAATGTGCTAGTTTTAGCGACAATATTAGCATTTTAACTGTGCAAGTTGCCTCTTTGTGAAATAAACAAAGATGCAACTGCTAACTCCATCTCTACCATTAGCTAATGCTAGACGGTTAGCAGTAAACGCTGTGTAAGTCGCATCTTTGTGACACAAACGAGATAAATGCAACTGTTAACTTCCATCTCCACTGTTATCTAATATAAGATTATTATATTGTGTCCCTCTATACTTCATGCCATTCAGGTTTTACTGGGGCTCATAAATTCAAAAGTTTAAGTTTTCATTAAACTAATTAAAAGGCTCCAATTAATGTATTTAGTTGTAATTCTGTTTAGATGTTTTAAAAGCTGCAACATTGCTACTTAAATCTAGTTTGGTCCCTTGTGTTGAGTGGGAGATGGAACTTTTTGAAGCTTAAAGATGACCAATTTATATTTCTAAGGTGTTTTAGTGAATAAGTTAAAAAATAAAACTTGTTTCATTTTGAAATGGTCATCTATAGTATTTAAATCTAATTACTAAAATATGCTAAATGTATATATATTCATTCCCAGACAGAGGAAAAGAGTAAGGTGGAGCCACTTCACAAAGATTTAACAGGTGTTGGATGCAGCATCTGTGGTGTGAACATTAACTTGGGCTGCAGCAACAGTAAGGCAGAAAACACAACAAATTTGTGTCACCACCTAAAACATCATCACAGATTCTGGATGTTCTGATTCTTAGTGTTGAATCATATTTTGGTCATTATAAGAATTTAAGTTGAACTACAGTTGGACAGTACAGATCCTGCGTACATGTCCATGTTCATTTTTTTAATATCCTGACTCATATATATCTGCTGATATTGAATATCGGCCAATGTCGGATATCGGCCAATATATTGGATATCGTCTTTTTTTTTAAAGCAACCAATATCGGTATCTGAATCTGCCACAAAAATGCCATTTCGGTCGGGCTCTAGTCCAAATCAGCTCAGTCCCTTGGTCACCTGCTGGTTCCTCAGCCAAGGGACTGGAGCAACTGCAAAACTCAAAGGAAATACAAATTAAATCATGACAAGCAATGTAAACCAAAATGTGCATTCTAATTTTAGATTACATTGTCGTCAATAAAAATTAAATAATGAAATGGCCCTGTAAATTAAATCCTATGTAAAAAAAAACAATAGTGGTGTAGAGTTTATGGTTTATTACCGCATCTGTGTGGCTGTAGCTGCAGCCATCACAGGCTCCTTCATGCTTAGAATTTGTCTGATCTGTCCTGCTGTCCTTTTCACAATGGTACCGAAGGTAAAAGTGACGATCATCATCACAAACCACGGAACCAATTAAAGGTGACATGAATGTGTGTTGTGGTTGTTGATCAACAGATAAAGTTGAGGTGCAAATAAGATTTTCATGTTTAGAAGGTCTTCTCTGAAAAGTAATATTTTGTTATTTTGTACTCTTTAACATTTATGATCGAGGTATTGTATATTCAGGCATATTAAAAGTGTGACTTTCAAGAAGTTCTGAGGGGGAGAGGTGGGAATTTTGTGGTCACGAAATCCAGCTTGATCTTTCTTTTCCATTTCAGTGTTCCTGCAGAACTGCAGCAGTTGTTGGACATTACAAAGTGGGTTCCCTGTAAATGGAGTCTGGCCACATAAAAGAGGAACCAGAGGAACTGCTGCCGAATCAAGATGTGATGGAAGCTGGAATGACAGCAGATGTAAACAGTAATATGAAGTGTAACACTGTCAAAAAATCCCTGAGCTGCTCTGAATATGGAGAAGAATTTAAAGAGTTTTCAAGAGTTAAGAAGCACTTAATAGAAACATCTTTGAGCTGTTCTACGAAATATTTTAAGGTAACGCAAAAAGCAAATTTGAAGGAAATGGTTCACACGAAGAAAATCACAGTTAGATGTGACATTTGCGGTGAAATTTGTAATCATAAAGTAAATCTTAGGAAACACATGAAAATCCACAGAGGAGAGAAACCATCCAGCTGTGATGAATGTGGACAAAGATTTAATCAAAAGTCACACTTGAACCAACACATGAGAATCCACACAGGAGAGAAACCATACAGCTGTGATGAATGTGGACAAAGATTTAATCAAAAGGGAAGCATAAACAAACACATGAGAGTCCACACAGGAGAAAAACCATTCAGCTGTGATGAATGTGGACAAAGATATAGTCAAAAGGGAAACTTAGACCGACACATGAGAATCCACACAGGAGAGAAACCATACAGCTGTGATGAATGTGGACAAAGATTTAGTGTAAAGGCAAACTTAAATGGACACATGAGAATCCACACAGGAGCTAAACCATTTCCCTGCGAGGTTTGTGGGGAATTATTTAGATGGCATAAAGGTTTAAAGGGACACATGCTTGTCCACACAGAATAGAGACAACAAAGTTGAAGACTTTGCTGGAAATCTCTAAAGTGTTTAGTGTAGTTAGACATGTGTTAGAACTTCAGGGGTGATTTTTCCATGCAGGTCTCTCAGGAAACAATCTCCTGGAAAAGTCAAATAAATTTACCCCTTTCTCATGCAATAAAGCCAGTGTCAGTTCACACATCATACACATTTCCTCTCATTTAAACTACTATGATCTCCCACATACACATAATCTCTCATGTGAACTACTATGAGCTCATGCACACATGGGTTTTCCATACATTGCTGTTATCACTCATTAAAATGGGTATAGGATGTATTGATCATTTTGCTGTTTTCATTCATAATAGTAAGAATGTTAGTTTTTTCTCTCAGACATCTTGAATCAGATCTTTTCTTTCGGACACTTTCTGCTGTCACTTAAATCTTCCTCAGAGCTTTCAGGACTTTCTGGTATGACGTGTCTTTCAATACAACTGACCTGTAAATCTTGATGAGACATGTCTCAATCTTATGACCGGACACGGAAACTTATGAAATACCCGTACCTGGTCACGTCTGTCTTGTCTGGGTATAGACAAGTTTCACGCCAGAAACCATTGGAGCCACCATGTCTGCTAGTTTCTGCCAAAGTCTACAGAATTACAGGATACGGGATATTTTTCACTAAGGAGATACGCAAATCAACAACACACATAGGAAGAGCTCTCAAACTCGATGACTGAAAAGTGGATATTGTTGGTATTGGCATTGGTGAGGAAGTAATAAAACATGTTCTTTCAGAAGAAATAAATGAGAATGTTACCATTTTAGAGACATCACTATTCAGTGGAAATAAATGCAGATATTATCGACCGGAAGCGCTTGGCAGTATTTGACTGTGGAAGTAAAACAGAAATGTCCGTGAAACTTGTCTATAAGGTTTTTTCTTTTTGGGACAATCAGAGAAACCAGATTACATCACAAAAACTGGATCTACTCGAAATAAAAGCATGCATTAATACCTCCATGCTAGCTAGAGAGAGGAATGGCTGGACTATTGTGATATTTGAGATGATAAAATCTTGTCTTGTGATGTTTCTAATGTGTGGAATAAAATCCAGCTCAGTCTTTAAGATAAATTTGACCTGACTTGAATCCCTGTCTGCTCATCCTGGCTTTTTTTGTCAAGAGTTTTTGTGTCTGCGTCCTCCACTCTTACTTTATCTAACGTCATGACTTATAAATCAAATATAATCATTTTATATTTTCCTTTTTTATCTACTCCTGTATGAAATGTAACTGTTTTCTTTTTCTAATGTAACCATTTTTCTGTTAATATTTTTACAAGTGCTTGATAGAAAATATGCAGCATTTAGTTTGACATTAGACCTTATTTTCTTAGAAATATTATGTAACACCTTTATGAAGAGTCACCAGGTTTGAATCAAAGAACACAGAGGTGAGAAGAGAAAGTGAGAAGGACTGAGCAAAGTATTGTTAAAAGAATTGGTCAGGAAAAGAAAAATTCAGAGTCAAGAATAGGATGTGACTTTCTTGCTGTGCAGCTGTGTGCTCTGTATTGTTCTGATTAACACATAATCTGAAAGTCCTTTGTCCAGAGTGTCCTTGCTGATGTTTTCAGTCATTGTATGAACTTTATTTGTGACCAAAAAAATCAATAAAACTATAGACCTTGAAATAGGGGTCTAGAAAAGGCAACAGTTTCCAATTTATTTCTTGAGATAAAGTCCTGACTAGTCAGTGTCAGACCGTGTCATTGGCCGTTTTGTGTATTTCTACAGGTAAGTCCCGTTAAGACACATTTTCCTGACTTTTGAGAAAGTTCTAAGATAATAAAAACTACTTTTGGTCTGCTGTCGGGAATGAGCCTCCAAAGACAGCCTGGTCAACCCCCCCCCCCAAGGTTTCAAAGTCGAAAGCAAAGAAGCAGCTCTTCATTCCTTCTTTCCCTCAATCCCTGATCTACCCTGCAGGCATTCACCACCAATCTATCACTCCTAGCCTGCAATCATCACATGCATATGACAACAGGGGGTGCAGACATGGAGAGTTCCCCACTACAACCAGTTAGAGATAGTGTGGTTGTGTAGCCCTTCTGGTAGAATCAGAAGTGCTGTTCATTTGGCATATGATAAGAGAAGTTAAAGGGATATTGTGTAAGTTCTCTTGTTATTTATTCACAATAATTGATTATTTGGTTCAAAAGTGTTTTTCCATTAATCAGTAATCACTCCCATCAACAAACTGAAGTGCTCCTTCAAGCTCTGAATTTGCCGTTCGTATCATTCATATATTCATGGAACGGGTCGGCTCGGTGGCGGCTACCATGTCGTGTCACCATGTTTTTACGTTCAGTTGAAGCGTGATGGTAGGAAACCACAGAAACTCACCGGAGACACCGGAGATTTCAGGTCAGTTCGAGGTAATGCCTTCGAAAAGTCACCACGGGTGCAGAGGAGGGAACCGAGTGTTAAACTGATGCTGCATTCATGTACAGTCGGGCAGACGGCCGTCGGTAACAAACCAGATGTCATTTTAATCACAGAAGCTGAGAGACAGACGGTAAAACATGGGTCAGGAAAAAACGATACATCGCCATGACAACATATCAGATGTAGACTGAAGCCACTGTAACTGACAGACCACGTCTTCACATAGAGGTTTGTTTATGCCGTTGCATGCAGCGGCTGTCGTCTGTCTGCCCGGTTTCACGCGAACGCAGCATGAGGGAGCTGCTCGCGATATACAATTGTTACACAATGTCCCTTTAATGTTGTCTTATAAGTCAGAGTACAGACCTTTTCAGTACGGTTGGTTCAGCCAGCTCAAGCGAGAGAGCTGGAGGAGGCAGCGAAAATAATCACAGGAGCGTCGCTGAAGGTTACACGTTTACTACAAGATCACTTAGTGATAAACCGTGGTGAACTGTGTAAATCAGACTCCGCTTCTGTGTTCGGCGGTCAAGTTTATCTTCAGCTGTCTACTCCTCCAAGCGTGTGTTCAGTCTCCCAGAGTCTGTCTCAAACCGCACACTTGCCTGAGTGCACTTGAATTCAGTGCGTAGTGTGCACTGTGTACTTCCTCTGTAGTGCACACTATTGTCACTAAACGCTGACCCAAACAGAGCACTGCACTTACAGGAAGTGACGGACTAGTATTGCCCACTAACGTGAGCTAACTCTACTGAGCCGGTATAACCGCGGCTTCAAACACATGACCAGATCATAACTGTCATCAGGGAGTGAACAGCTTGGTAGCATGCCACAATATACATTAGTAAATATGTCAATCATTTCATAAACGTTACCTTAATCAGTACAATACCGCCTCCGATGCAGCAGGGGTCGCCACCGCTCTGTTCACCGCCATTATTCAGCTCGGAAAACAGTTCGAAAGTCCTGCCTCTTCCTCTACGTCAGCAAGATGGCGTCTGTTTAGTGCGAGTAGTGTGCTTCGTTCTGCACTGCATTTTTGGGCGTGATTAGGGCAAAAGGTTATTTTTGAAAAAGGAGCTTTTTCAGGAAAGTTCAACACTAAAGAAAATTTGTGTAAGTGAAAAGCTTTTATTTATTTATTTATTAGGATGCTGAACTTTTGATAAAAATCTGGTTGATATTTAATGAGAACGTCTAAAACTCAGCTGTTTCTGGAGTTCAGTTCTTCTAAATCTGACCTGCAGACGTGTTACAAGCCTGAACAGAAGCCCGACTGCTACAAAGCTGTCAGATCATTACAAACACTTCCATGAGTCGTCTACCTGTACTGCTTCTTTTTATTACAGACAAACTAGTAAATCCCAGCAGTGTCCCAGTAAGAGATAAAACTGCTCTTTCTTTCCCAGTAAGAGTGTTGCTCCTCACACTTTCTTATTTCTTTGTTTTTTATCAGCAGACCAGGACCAGATTACTTCAAAGTCTGCTTTCAGAGGAGAGGTGATGAAGGACCTCCCACATCTGAGACTTTACGAAGCCTTTTAAGGAGGATTTTAATGAAGGACTCTTTTGTTTTAAATAAACTGTATATATATATATAATAGATTTTACCCTACGAAAAAGTATTTGTCAAAATTTAAGATTGATATAGATGTCAGTTGCTCTTTCTGCCAATTGCTACCGGAAAATGATGCTCACTTATTTTGGTCATGTGAAGTTACTTGCAAATTTTGGAGGGACTTTGATAAATTCATCACTGATTTTGTCATTTCTGATTTTCACCTTTGCTATAAGGATGTTGTTTTTGGTTTACACAAACCTGATGATAGCAATGGTGGTGCTTTCTTTTTTATAAATATGTTTTTATTTATGGATAAATTTCACATACACAAGAGTAAATTTACCAACAGAAAGCCTGATTTTTTTTTACTGAAAAAAGAGCTTAAACAATATATGATGACAATTTCTTCATCGAACAACACAAAAGCTCTTAAGACAATCAACATTTGTAAATCTTTAAATCTGTTTACTTGAAACACACTCTCGCACATGTATGTTTATATTTAATGTATTTTTTTGTATACATATATTTTTTTATAATTTTTTTTTATTTCTCCTTTCTTCCTTTCCATTTAATTTGTCTTTAGATTGTGTCGTCTCTATTTGTACTTTACCTGTGACTTCATTCTGATTGCATTCTTTACAGATTCAATAAAAAAAGCAGGGGAAAAAAAGAAAAGCTTGGCTAGTCTGTGGTCTGAGATCTTCTTTTGCAGATGGACAGTTTCCATGGAAACAGAACACAGAACCCTTTTCAAATTTGTGCATTCTATTTGCATTCTTTAAAGCAGCCTTTACCGATCTTGCATTTCAGAAAGCAAAGCAAGATTATTTGAATATAAACAGTCCCGCCTCACTCCTAAGACACACCCCTTCATTCCCTCCACCTCCCAATGCAGAAGCAAAGGTCTGACAGGCAGGTCCGTTGGACAATCCTAGAGGTGCACCCCACTTCAAGGATTGGTTGGAGTTTTCATCGAATATTTAGAGATTGGAATAATATCTTATTTTGATTAATGGTGGGTCCGTCTTGTATTTTAGAGTTCCATTACCTCATTCATAGCATTTTACCCTGTTAGAAAAATAGTGTAAGAATGCAACATCGGTAAGGGTTGCTTTAAATGACAACCATAGTAACAGTTATGCTCAGTCATGCTAACATTTATGCTAGCATCCATGCTACAGTCACTTTAACAGTCATGCTAACAGCATTGCTAATAGTCAAGCTAACAGTCATTCTATCCATTAAGTTAAAATAAATCCTAGCAGTCATGCTAACAGTGCGGCTGATAATTAGTTTAATTATCATGCTAACAATCATTTTAAAACTCATGCTATCAGTCAGTTTGACTGTCATGCTAATGGTCAGGTTAGAACTTATGCTAGCAGTCATGCTAACAGCACTGCGAATAGTCAAGCTTACAGTCATTCTATCCATCAAGTTAAAATAAATCCTAGCTGCCATGCTAACAGTGAGACCAATGATAAGTTGAATTTTTATGCTAACAATCATTTTAAAACTCATGCTATCAGTCAGTTTGACTGTCATGCTAACAGTGATGGTAACAGTCAGGGTAATTATAATGGGAACACTTAAGCCATAATGCTGCGTTCCATTTTCCTCAGAACTGGGAAATGGGAACTAGGGGGTGACGTCACACCCGTCCAACTTGCGTTCCAGCTCACTGGTCAGAAAACCAGTTAGCAGCCTAGCAAAATAATGTGTTTGCCAAGGCTATTGTCATTAGTCGTTGTTGGCACAGCTGGCGTTGTAGTTCACATATACCACATGAAAAATGTGGTATAGCAGCTTCCCCCTACATCAGTATAAACCAATACTACGTGTATGACTGATTTATGCAAAAAAATATAAGTAAGAAGTGTAAATAAACGTAACATTACAGAAGCTCCTAAAACTGCTAACACTGGGCGCAGCCATCTTTTAATCTGAACACAGAGCTGTGAGAGTTGTCCGACTTTCCAAGTGGGAAATCCGTCTTCAGGGGGGCGTTCCAGTTAAAACTTCCTACTCGGAACTGGGAATTTCCGACGTCTGAGTTGAAATGGAACACAACAAAAGTAATGCCATCAGTCAGGTTAATGGTCGAGTCAGGTTAAAATTCATGCTTGCAGTCATTTTAACAGTAATGCTAATTGTGACGCTAAAAGTCATGCTATCAGTCAAGTTAAGACTAACAGTAATGCTAACAGTGATGCTAATAATCACACTGTCATTCAGATTAACAGGTTAATTTTTATGCAAACAGTCATGCTAAAAGTTATGCTAATGTACCATGTAGTAAGGAGAAAACCATTGATCAGAGCTCTTACTTTTATTATTCAACAGCTCATCTCAGTGGGAATCAGCCTACTCTGAATTCCTGCTCTTCTTCAGTCCCAGGATGCTTTTCATATTTTTTCGACTTCAGGGACTTCCTGTATTTTGTTCTTTGTTGGATCCCTGCAGCAGCTTGGTTAGTCTGTGGTCTGAGATCTTCTTTTGCAGATGGGCAGTTTCCATGGAAACAGAACCCTTTGAAAAATTTGTGCATTCTATTTGCATTCTTTAAATGACAACCATAGTAACAGTCATGCTAACATTTATGCTAGAATCCATGCTACAGTCACTTTAACAGTCATGCTAACAGCATTGCTAATAGTCAAGCTAACAGTCATTCTATCCATTAAGTTAAAAGAAATCCTAGCAGTCATTCTAGCAGTGAAGCTAATGATAAGTTAAATTATCATTCTAACAATCATTTTAAAACTCATGCGATCAGTCAGGTTAACTGTCATGCTTATGGTCATGTTAGAACTTATGCGAGCAGTCATGCTAACAGTATTGCTAATAGTGATGCTAATCGTGCGTTCCAGTTGTCTCGGAACTCGTTTTTTTTTTTTTTATACTTGTATGATCCCCGAGGGGAAATTAGGGCTCTGCATTTTACCCATCTCTGTACTGTGAGTATCAGAGAGCAGTGGGCTGCTACTTAAAGCGCCCGCGGAGCAGTTGGTGGGGGGTTAAGGACCTTGCTCAGGGGTCCACAGTTTTTTTTTTGTTTGTTTATCAGATTGTTTCCGAGATAATTTTCCGAGGAAGTGACGTGATGAACTCGTTTTTTCCGAGATACGAGCTCACAATTTGCAGAGGACCCTGAGATTGTAGATTTGAAGATGGCGGCCTCCAGTACCATTGTTGTGTTTATCAAACTTCTATATAAGAGATTTTCTGATCATAATTTCCAAGTGTAAACAGCACCGAGTTGTTGTTATTGGATTTTACTGTGTCATGGCGGTCTGTTTTCCTTTAAAACGCAGCATGATTATGTGTTGTTTATTAAACAAATACACTGAAATTAGCTGTTGTTATCCAGTTGTCTCAGGCTTCCGAGCAGATGCAAGTTAGTGACGTCATTACCAGGTATTTTGCGTTCCAGTTGCAACAACTAGGGGGAAAATACAAATTTCCAAAACGGCCTATTTGTGAGCTAGAACAGCTAGAAATGAACACATTTCTAGCTAGAAAAATAACACAGACGTTGTAACAATGTTACCACGATAACATGGTTCATGGGCCTGACCCATACTCCGTACCAGTTGGTGGTGCTAATGCACCTTTTACGTTGTTTGCAAACTAAGAAGAAGCAGCAGCACGTGACTTCCGCATTCCATTCTTTGATCGGAGTTCTCTTCATCAGATCGAGGCGGAGTGAAGCAGAACATCACAAGAACAAAGTTTAGAGACTGAATTTCTGGAGGCTCCGCTTCTCTTCTTTACAAGGTATTCTCTGCAACATTATTTCATGAATACTTTCAGACGTATCTTGGATACTGATGATTGTTGGTTTCTGTCCTCTGCGGAGGTCAGCCCGCTGGAGAGAAACGACGTGGCGGAAGAAGATCAGACAGAGAGTTGTTATCGAGGGAAGCCTCGTGGAGAAAGCAGGTGAGAATTTCCAAAGCTTGGTGTGATGTGTTTGCTTTAATCGGTAAGTGGTAATAATCCCGGGATTTGTGTGCTTGCGATGTTTGGTGTTTAGTGAGGTTTAGTTGCTGCGGCGGAGTGGTGGATCTGTGGGCTTGATGTGGTTTTGAGTTGCGACGGAAAATGTTTTCTTTTCTTTAAGTCTTGCTTTCTCTGCAAGACTGAAGTGAGAAAAATCAAACGGAGGTGAAATGAAAATCCTGTAACGTCCAGCAGGACCTGTTGAAAGAATGGAGGAAGAGTTATAGGATGAGTTATTCACCTCATTCAGGAAGTCAGGATGGGCGCCGCCACTTCGGCCTACAACAACTTCTGTCTAGTCAGAGTTGCGGGAGTCTGTCGCTGCCTCCGCAGCAGCTCCGCGGATGAACTAATGAAAATATTTAATGCTGTAAGTGTTAAAACACGAGCAGCATTCATCGCTTTGTCTGCGGGTGCTACAACAACTAGAAGGAGATCAATCTGACACTTTATTTAGTTTCCATCACAGTTTCTGTCCCGACAGCTAACGGTGTTAGCCTCGGCTGCTAACAGTAGCAGCTGCTCTCTAGTCGTGGATTCTGCTTTATTCTTTATTTACGGTCTCTGCTCTAAGAGCAGCTTTAATCATCAATTCAGCGCCTTTTGAAGGATTTTAGCTTTCAGATGAGGCACAACGTGATCATATTTACAGTAGTGTCCTTAAAACAACTTCGCCTTCTGACTGCCCTGATAGCCTAAAGCTAACTTAGCATAATGGAAACATCAACAACACAGAGGATCGTCTCAAAGAGATGATCACGACCTAGCAGGATAATAACTGTAGTGATAATAAAGTCCTGTTTTGTTCTTATAAACATCCCCTCCATCCAGGTATTAACAGACTCAGTTAAATATGTCAATGTTGCAGCACATTCGGTCTCTGCCAGACACGTGACTTTTGTCGCTAAGACGCCATTTTAGGCGTATAAAAGTCAGCGGTCCCGTTTATCAAACAAGCGTGGAAATGAGCGCACATCTGATCATATAAATGATCTTATTATTGTATCCACGTGTGATTCATAAATGTTCCTGTCTGACCAAACAATAGAATCTACGTCAGAAATCCCTCCTCATCCAGCTGCTTCTACCCTGAAGCAGCAGCGCAGACAGGCGGAGGCTGGTCCAAGCCTGACCCGGACTGTCGGATCTGAGCCTGACCCGCACAGGGACAGAAGAAAAAATAACTTTCATTAGCTAAGCTAAGAAACAGTCTGCTGACTGAGCACTTATAGACTATAACTTTAGGGTACAGATTACTTAATAGAAAAGACGGATCGCCTCCTGTCTTCTGTCTCCAGGAGCTGCAGGTGTCATACCAGCCAGATGATCTTAACAGCAGAGTGTTATAACTTCTGATGAAGACGACAACTGATCGCCAACGTCAAGATAAATCAGACTTTATTATCTCACTGTTGATGTCTGAATAAAGAAAAGAAAGCTCGGCTGCTTGTAAGAAGACGGACAGTCGGGCTGCAGAAAGGCGCAGGTGCATCGGACCAGCGGGAAACGCTGCTTTAGACTCAGAGAAAGTTTGCAACACAACCCTGACCTGTGTGGATCTGTACAGCGATGCTGTAACTTGTAAAGACTTTACTGACAAGTTAAATAACAGAAATACTAGTTTATAAACATTATGGCAGCCAGAAGAGCAGACGCGCTGGTAACTGCAGCTCCCAGGAGACACGGAGCTGAGTGGAGGAGATCCGTTTCTATAAATTAATCTATACATTAACGTTGTACAAGTGTTCATTTGGTAGACTGTTTCTGCTAATGAAAGTTATCGTTTCTGTTCCTGTCCGGGTCAGGCTCAGATCCGACCAGCCTCCATCTGTCAGCGCTGCTGCTGCTTCAGGAGAAACGGCTGGATGGCGGTGCATTTCTGACCAATATTCTGTTGTTTGGTCAGACACGAACATTTTATAAATCACACATGGATTCAGTCATAAGATCATTTTTATGATCAGATGTGCGCTCATTTCCACGCCGGTTTGACCACTGACAGTTTTACGCCTGAAATGGCGTCAAGCGCTGGTTGCTGCTGGTTAAGCAACAAATGTTACGTCACTCGGCGGAGACCGATACTGGAGCATCCCGGCGTCTCCAGCTCCGTTAGCTCGTACCAACATCCAGGCCCAGTGAGAGGTTGCGGCATTTTAAGTGAATAATAAACGAGCAAAAGGTTATTTATCCAGTCCGACCCTGTCATGTGCTGCACTTTGATCACTTCTCCAGCCAGGTAGGCCGACTATGGAGGAGAAAACTGTCAGATGAAAACGGAGCATTCATGCTGCTTTGGCAGATTAATTTACTTTCACTACTGACCAGATTATTTTGCGTAGCTATGTTCATATTTTGTGAAATA
>JALJCO010000926.1:0-55813 GCA_023101725.1 Atherinomorus stipes
CGATATTTGGGTTTTGCAGGTATAGGCATTGGCTGATACCTCAGGTGTGTTGGCCGATACTCCCACTCGGCATAATTTACAGACTTTTTTTTTATTACAAGTTTAATGTTTCTATTTAACTGTTGTTTATAAGTGCACTGTTTTTTTATTATATATATATATATATATGTTATATACTGTATATATATATATATATATATATATATGTATAATATATTTATTTGAAGTGCTTTGTTCTTTTTATATTAAAAGAGTTGCAAAATTACTTTTCATTGTATCCTTCATTGTATTAATTTGGGAGTCAAAAGTAGCATTGGTCCCAAATATCAGCAGGTTTTATCGGCCATGGGCTAAGGCTGATGAGAAAATATCAGTATCGTCCCTAAAAAAATCTGTATCGGTTGATCCCTATTGCAGAGCCAAATTAATAATGTACCACTCTAACTTTTGCATTCACAGCATTTGTTCTGACTGTAAATGTGTTTAAGCCAGAGTTAACCTGCAGTGTGTATTAAATGTAGTGGATAGTAGCTCTTCCTTTACAATGTAGTTGGTTACACTGAAATCTATTACCAATTCAGTCTCCTCTGCAGATTGATAAAGTCGATTCCTGCCTGTAAAGTGCTGCAGAGGCAGCTGGGGAAACTTCCCATGGAGCAGAGGCTCATTTCATCTTGATTTTCAGTATAAATACGGGCCATGAAAGCAGGGTCTTTTGGTCCTGATGAATTTGGGGGGGCTTTTAACTAACTGGCTTGTAGCAAGCATTTACAGCCACATCTTTTTTTTTTCTTTTTAATCCTTTGATGTTAGCTGCTCTTATCAGTGCTTCCACACTGTCCTAGATTTAAAGTTTAATGTCAAGTCACAAAACTAGTTTTCTTCTCAAATGTTGAGCCTAATGCTGCCTTCATGTGGTGTGGGAAAGATGATCCTTTCCACTTGTTAAGTGGAAATAACCAGTTTGATGTGTTAAAGTGATTTGTTGTTGTAATGAAGTGAGACGCTAGAGGCTATCCTCCACTGACTAGCTGCTAGCTAGCTGTTAGCTAGCATGTCTTTGAGGAGGTAAACCAAACAATAACTATTTCTGAAAACAAAACTAAGTTTGTACATCACAGAATTACAGACTACAAACTAATCAATTAGCAGCAGCAGAAAACTTAAAACAAAATGCAGTGCATCCCATTCAGGATATTTTGGCTGCTTTCTGCCATGTTGAAAGGTCGACTCATTTTGGCAACTTGGATATCCTAAAATTTTTCCAGCTTTTCAGTGGAAACTCTGATGTGATCGTTCAAGTGCAATTTTGACGTCGGACTTTGGTATTTACCATAAATACAATACCACATGAAAGCAGCATCAGTGATAGTGGTGCGTCAAATATATTGTGTTCATTTCTTTACAGTGGACAAACGAAAATGACTGTGTGATCATGTGTTCACAGTCTGAGGCTCTAAGAACAATAGAAACAATGTCAAGTCAGTTTCATGCAGCAGCAGCTGTGTGTTCATGTGTTAAGCTGTTAGTGAGAAGAGTGTTTTCCTGTCTGTCGGCAGCTGTTGCAAGTTGTCCGTCACCCGCAGGAGCTCCATGTAAATGAAAATATTGTTACTGATGCAGCTGCAAATTTTTATGCGATTAGATACTAACTTTAAGTATCAGTTAGTATTTGACTTTTGATTTTTGGAGCTTCCTGGGTTTTTATTTTAAATGGAAAATACTCACCAGAAGCTACTGGTCAAGAATGAGGGGCTGTTAAGTTGAGAAAAACATGCTGGGATGAAAGAAAGGGGGTCAAAGGCAAAGGAGTGACAAGCTTTAATGCTGCAAGTGAGTCACAGCAGTAATGGGTGGCCAAGGTGACAACCAGCAGACTTTAGACTTGCTTTCTGGCTTTTTCTCCTCTCACTCCATCACTTTAGCTTCTGGAGCAGGGCTCACAAACGGTGGTCCTTGAGGGCGACTATCTTTTATCCTTTAAAACTTTCTTAGGCTTTAAATGTTTACTGGCCGCAACACACCTGACTCAAATCAATGGATCATTAAAAGACTTGTGCAAAACTTAACAAGTTGAAATCCATTTAATTTGAATCAGGTGTATTGCAGAAATATCTAAAACCCGCAGGATAGCAGCCCTGAAGGACCATGGTTGTTGAGCCCTGCTCTGGAGTTTGTAAAAGAGGAAGAAAAATTGTGTTTGTGCTGTTTTACCAGTTAGAGGTGAACTTAATGTCTGTCTTTGAAGGCCTGACAGCTGATCCCTTTGTGTCAATAAGGCTTTCAAGGACTTTCGATCTTATGTGTTAATAACAAGAGAAACAGAGCTCAAGAAACAGTAAATAAAAGCAAGAAACATGATACTTTTCCAGTGTGATACACAAAGCAGAGTCTGTGCCTTACAATAAACCCAATATCACCACTTCCAAGTAGCCCACAGCAGATTTCCTTCAAAGAACCACTTTCACCTAAATCCCACTCCCATCCACTGTGGTCAGCAAGCAGAAATGAGCAGAGGGGCCGAGTTACAGTTTAGTCCCTGTGTTTTTTTCCTGCCTTTGAGTCTTCCATTGTTGATACTGTTTCACAGATCAGGGAAGAAGAAAATTCAAGATCAAGTCCAGGAATGTTTTTTAACCCTTTGTTCATTTTTTTTCCCAGTTTTTTTTTTCTTTTGCTCCTTAAGGAAAAATAAAAAAAGTAATAAAACCATATTTATTCCTTTTTCCCAGGGACCCCTCTGTTCCTACAGTCGCCTACCAACCAAGTGTCATTGTTTCAAAGCTCAGTTTGAGCAGAACAATGCAGTCTGTTGGGCACTCACACTATCTTTAGTTTCTTCTTTCTATCAGGCCTTGGTATTTGTAGATCTAGGCCCCAACTTTATGTTGTCTGCTGGAGGCTTTGGGGTGGATTTGGACCCTTTTCTTGATGCAGTGCCTAGAGCATCAGTTGATGGCGGGTGGCTTCGATAAACCTGAGAATGCCGAGGATGGATTGTGCGTATGGGTGGCTGGACTGAGTGTGACTTCTGTGGAGTCCGTTTCTGAAAGTTTCGACGATGCCGTAACGACTGGGAATTAAGAAGCATCCGCGTGTATGAGATCTCTGGCATGATGTACTTGAGGCAAAGTTCCTGTGCCTCATGGCTAATATTTCCCGGGAGGTCGTAACCGACTATGTCCACTTTTTCACTAGGCTGCCAGGGGCGAAGATCCTTGTTTTTGATCTCGGCAGCTGAGCGAAAAATCGGCACCTGCCCACCAAAACAGGTTCTCATTAGCTTCTCCTGAGCCTGCTGTAGGAGTCGGACCTCCCTCGTCACACAGGCGAGACCGAGAGCTGACAGTTTGCGCCACAATGTGGCATTAAAGTGGTCATAAAGATATGCATCGATGGAATTCCAGGCACGGATCTTTGCAGAAAGACCCGGTGTAAGGCTCTTCTTAGAACTTGCTGTCCGCATGTTCAGCTTGACATAAATGATGTCATCCAAATCCCAAGAAAGGAGATGGCGAAGAAGAACTAGAGATTCATCGAAATACTCAGAAATCATCACCAATGAAAAGACTCGCTCCACTTCTGCTGCAAATGCTTTTGCATACAACACGTCTGTTGCTGGACGATCTTTGTTTCCACCCAAATCGAAGGTCAAGGTGTTGCGTGCATACATGGACTCATTCTCCTCTGGTCGGTAGTAGCGGAAGGGTTCCTTTAAAAAAGCCTCCAGGGAGCCATTGGGGACCCTTTTGAAGCTCTGACAATGGTGGCTGTAGTAAGTAAACAAGGACTCAAACATGGAGGCTGGCTCTCTAAGGATTGTGACGTAAAGTGTATCATTTGGCATCAAATGTTTTAGCGCGGTCTTATTGAAGCGCATATGGTTGGTGATGATGTTGGCTGGTAGTGTGTGTGGATGGACAAGCTGAGAAGTGAAGGAACGTGGGTAGCAGAACTGATGACTGCAGGCCTGTACAGGCAACGCCACAGTCAGGTTGTTGCTCTCTGCAAAGCGAAACAGCAGGTTCTGCATGGTGGTACTGGCCGTTTTGTGGGTCTTGAGGAAGACAATGTTGGTGTGCTTTGGTTTCAGGCCTGGGGCAGGGTGAGAGCGAAGGGTTGTACATCCAAGATGGAAGGCCTCCATGGTCCTGGTGGTAGAAGGGGGAGAAAAAATCAAATTAAAGCAATGTTAGCTCTTATAAATGTTACTTTACCTAAAACAGTGAGGCTGAAAGGGCATAATTTCCTAACTATTGAATATGCTGAGGTGTAGAGTAGAACAACGTTGCACAACCATCTCTTTAAGAAATCTGGACTCTGTTAATCTACAGGAGGAATCACCCACTCTGGTCCTCGAGGGCTGGTATCCTGCTGGTATTAGGAGTTTCCCTGCTGCAAAACACCTGACTCTAATCAGGTGTTTGGGTAATTAGCAAACTTAACCACCTCATTAATGAGGCATGTCTGAGAAACATCACAGTGCAGATGATTCAGCCTTGTTTTAAAAGAGAAAATAAGTAAGGCTATACAATGGTGATTACCCTTGACACCTAAAATACCGAGCTGCCAAATAATTTGGTTCTCTTATTGATAATACCAACTGCCAAATTTTTTTCGGCAGTTTTATTCATTGGGGGTTTTTAACACTGTCTCAACTCGGCCTCTGTTATGTAATTACATCCAGGAACAAACAGCGTGTTCTTGCAGACAGTCCAGCCATAATCAGCGTGTAATACATGTATTCAGCTCGAGTCATAATGATCCTGGCACTCTTTCAGATCAGATGTACAAAATTATTTATAATAAAAGTGTTGGCATCTCACATCTCTACATCAGATAACGCGTGTCCACACGCTGTCAGCTGTTTACTGTTAAACGTGTGGAGCCCAAATAAAACATTTAATAATAAATAATAAAACCATCAAAACCATCTTCGTTTATCGGACTTGTCTAAAATAAGAAGGGGAAATGTTTTGAACTGAGTGTTTCACATACGACACAACGAAAGCGACACAGGCTGCCCGCGGCAACAAAGAAAAGGGAGTTGAATGTGTGTTGGATATATGTCACCATGCAGTGTAGTGGTTAAAGGCCCTTTCAGATAGAACGCGTTCTTCGCAGCGCGCACCGCAGGGTAGGGCGCAGAGTCGGCGAAAGAGCACAGCGGCAGCGAGCACGTCAGGCACGCGTTGCTAAGATTGTACTGAAGGTAGAGAGCAGCTGGACGCCTCGGACTGAATGTGGACTCGAAGTCCGCCTGGGCAGGTATTTTTTTCAATAACTTTCTTCTCAGTAACATTTACGTCCTCGGGTGCTGGCGCTTCCTCTGCTGGTCTACCGTATATAATACATAGTGATATTTACACCGTAACACGAAGCTTTACATCAGTGATTCTTAAAGTGGCCGGTTAGAAACTTTATCAGGCTGTCATGTTGTAATGTCGCCTATAACATCACAACTCGTCATAACTGTGCATCTGTTTACATAACTGTAGTTACGGTAAACTACCGGTTATGGCAGAAAATGTCATTTAGCTGATCCGCAGCCATTTACTGCAACCAAAACAGTAATTTCATTGGAAGATGCAAGTTTTCTCTGGAGAGTTTTTTTTGTGCACGAGTATGAAACATGCACATTATTTCGTGCATGTTGAGTGGGAGGAGAGAAAAATGAGAGTAGGAGCGTTTCTCACTGGGAGAAACAGTTAGGGGGGGGGCTTACAGTTCAAACTACACTGTTCACCTCGCTCACGATTCGCAAATGTGCAAAATCAGGTATAGCGTCTTTAAGGTGATAGCTACAAGAGTGGTGTGTATATATGGTCGGGGTTTGTTTCGGTGGTCTGAGATTATTTTTTTGGGTTTGTCTTGTTGTATATTGTATTTTTTTTGGTCTGGTTTGGTTGGGGGTGGGGGGTTTTTGAATTATCGTGGGAGGGGGCGGGTTCGTGTTTTTTCCCTTTGTTCCTTGTTAGCAAGAGAGGAGAAGGGGAAAATAAGAATAGTAAAAGAAAAGAAAGAAAATTAGAAGTGTTGGGAGTGTTACGGCTCCTTGGCTGCCCTGTTCGCAAGCGTGTCCTCAGGGGCCGCGTGGAGAGGAGCGCGGGTGTGTGGGAGGAGAGGATGAGTGTAGTTATCAGTGTGATAGTAGAGAATACTGAGGTATAAAGAAGACCTGAGTGGATAGGATAAAAGTAATTAAAAAAAAATAAAGCAAAAAAGCATATACCTGAAAAGGCGATTACTGGGAGGGATGATATTTGAGTGGAGAGATATTAGGAGAGATTCTTGTATTATAACCACATTATAAGATAAATGAGATTTAGATAAATTATAATTATAAATATTATGAAAATTAACAAAATGAAAAAAAAGGAATGAATAAATAGGTTTGATGTAAATGTATATGTCCGGGCGTATGTGTTGGTCATTGTTGGTAGTATTAATCAGAAGCGAATTCCGTTAATTTAAGCTTAGGTATTTGGAAATTAGGTAAAAAGAGATATTAGATAAAGATCAGTAAGAGTGATGTCTTGGGGTGTATTTTACAGGTAATATAAGTTAGGATAAAGTGGAGAAAATATTTATTAAGAATTTGTGTGTATTGGGTTGTCTATTGTTCTTTTTTGGGGTGGGTTAATCTGAGTTTGTTGAATATAATTTTTTTATGTAGAGATTATATATGGAGAAGACAAATTATGTATAAAAACTAAATAAAAAGAAATAAAATAGAACTTTTAAATTAAAAAAGGGAGAAGGAGGAAGAGAGGAATAGGAAATTAGAATATGAGGATATATAGAGGTAAAAAAAAAATATAGGGGGGAAGGCTACTATATTATTGATATTAGAACAGAAACAGAGATAAGAGAAGAAAGAGAGAAAGAGAAAGAAAGAAGGGAGAGATTTAACTTAGCAATGGAAAAGATTAGTTGTGAAAGTTAAGGTTAAATTTAGTATGTTCATGAGTTATTTTTATTTTATTTAAGTTAAAAAAAATTAAAATTTTATGTTTTGTGTTTTCTTTTTTGTCTTGTGTCTGTCTCGGTAGGTCTTTTATGGTTTGGTTTTGTCTGTGGGTTTTAGAATTGTATGTCGGGTTTCGGTTTGAGTGTTGAGTTTTCGTGGTGTCTCGGTCTATTCTATTTTCATAGGTCTTGGCTCCGGGCCCCTGGATGGGGGTTTTGGTCTGGGTGTGTTCTAGCTACAAGTGTAATTCCTCCCTGCCAGTAGGTGTAGCACTTGCACTCACTACCCAATTAGCATTAGCAACATTACAGAACTGGCTAACCGTTAATTAGCATCAACAAATGTTTAATTTGTGTGTCCAGGAGGGAGCAGGAACCTCCGCGGGGCTAAAGAGCTCCTATGCGGCCTTCACCCTCATCCTGCTTAGTTTTTTGTCCAAATGAATTTGAGAAACATAATGCAAGGAAGATACAATCAAGCTAGCAACTGAATCCTTCAATGTAGATGCTAGCATGGTAAACAGATGTAAATATTTATATATTTTGGACCTGTAAAAATTGATAAAACAATTGTTTATATGCTGTAAAAAAATTAATACTCTGCATGCCTCTAGACGTTCTATGGATGTTTTAAGTTTAACTGTACCTTTGACCTTTAACTTTGGTTTTATCAAAGGAAAGAAGTCAGAATGCATCATTTATGGTGAGAGGCAGCTAATGAAAGCATTAGCTATTGATAAATGACTATTGTTGATCAATGAGACCTAGATATCACTTTTTTGGTTTAAATAAGAGGCCTGTTTTTTGGAGAAGAATTAAACTGCTTGTGAGAGTAAAACAGTGTGAAACATGGTGATAGTATTGTAATTTTGGCATTTGTGCGAGGGTAGCGTATCTTTATTGAAAGAAAAATTAACTAAATGATACTAGAACATTACAGAAGAAAACGCAAAGGCATCTGAATTGTTAAAATAATGTCAAAGGGGGCAAATGAAGCTGTCCAAATATCTTTGACTTCATGATTGTGTTGAAGATTAAAAAAAACTGCTATAACTACCATGTTCATGTTTGCCTTTTTATCACTAAGACAGTAAAGAATAATGCAAGTACGTAAGGTTGTATAAATGCCTTTAAAAAAGAACAAAAAGCAGAATCAAACTTTGGTGGATCACCTTTTTTGACAGGAGTCCCCTGTACAGGGGTCGTCCTGACTCACAGGAAGACTCAAACATTGGTTGTTCTAATCACTGTTTTGCAGAGGTAGGGAATTGTGGAGTCAACAAGTCTTTTGCATGTCATGTACTTGCTCTACCCAGCCACTGAACCAGGTGAGTCCAATCAGCCCAATTTAATTCATTGTGCTGATTGGACTCACCTGGTTCAGTAACAAATACAAAAAAATTGTTGACTCCACAATAGGGGATTATCACGCTTACCGGAAGTTGCCGGCTTTTGACACTTCCTCTTCCGGGCCATGTTAACGACAGCCGTTCCTGCTCTGTTATACTGTTTAAATCGGATAAACTCCAAACATATTTAAGTTTTCATTCTAGACTGAAGTGATACTGGATCAAAAGCTGGATCAAAGCGATCAATTCGCCGCGGTGAAGGGCCGAACTTTATAATAAAACACACGTTTGTTTGTCCCCGGTGGGGCACAACACCGGCACTTCACAGCATGCTAGCATTAGCCAGCTAGCGTTTACTGACGTGCTTAACATTGTGCGTCTTAAAACACACAAACATCTGAAAATCGGGTCTGTACCTCCCCGTTTCCAGTGGAACAACTGAGGACTGCCAAGGAAGGAGACGCTTTCAGATGCTTGTGTGTTTTCAGCCGCACAAAGTTAGGCACGTTATCGAGCTGGCTAATGCTAGCCTGCTAACACGACTGCGCAGTCTGCCGGCCACAAACAAACGTGTGTCGTTTTATTATAAAGTTCGGTCCTTCACCGCGGCGAATCGGTCGTTTTAATCCACTTCTTCCTCAGCATCACTTCAGTCTGAAATGAAAACTTGGCATTGGCGTTTATCCGATTTACAAAGTTTAATAGAGTAGTAGCTGGCGGACTTTTGTTAGCAGGTTAGCATTAGCCAGCTTGATGACGTGCCTAACTTTGTGCGGCTGAAACACACAACATCTGAAAGCGTCTCCTTTCTTGGCAGTCCCCAGTTGTTCCACTGGAAACGGGGAGGTACAGACCCGATTTTCAGATGTTTGTGTGTTTTAAGACGCACAATGTTAAGCACGTCAGTAAACGTTAGCTGGCTAATGCTAGCATGCTGTGAAGTGCCGGTGTTGTGCCCCACCGGGGACAAACAAACGTGTGTTTTATTATAAAGTTCGGCCCTTCACCGCGGCAAATCGATCGCTTTGATCCAGCTTTTGATCCAGTATCACTTCAGTCTAGAATGAAAACTTAAATATGTTTGTAGTTTATCCGATTTAAACAGTATAACAGAGCAGGAACGGCTGTCGTTAACATGGCCCGGAAGAGGAAGTGCCAAATGTTTTAACTTCCGGAAACCGGAACGCGGAAGCGTGATAATCCCCTATTCCCACCTCTGCTGTTTTATGACTGACCATTGATAGTTACCTGCTTAAAACTACAATTAAAACATCTGTAAAACTGCTCATGTTGACTTTTTTTTTTAACTCCTACTTTCTCCACAATTCCACAATAAGACATTGCTTTATTCATTCTTAGATGAACTGGGCAGCTATTCTCCAGCATTCACTGAGAGTAAAGTGGTTTTCTTCTACATTTTCAACTGTGCTTCAGGTTAAATTTACTCTTACAAATTGACTTAGGGCTGGGCAATATAGAAAAAAGCCAAACAATATATATATATTTTTAAAAAAATATACTGAACAATATTGATGAGTATAAAAAAATAGATCATTCTCAGTGACTGTAAAACTAGTTTTACTGCCAAGTTTCCTGACTGAGGTTGACTGCTGTTGGCCTCTTGCCTTAAGCCACTAACTCTGCAACTGGCAATGATTCCACCATATCAGACCATTCTGACCATAATCCAATATAAATGTAATGTAAGAACCAAAAGGTGAGTAGTTCAAAATACTTGTCTGTGCATGCAGCTCAAATCCCTTTATTGTACAGTTTTGGTTTTAGTTGTGCCTGGACAGCATTTTTTAATACCCTCTCTAACCTACAGTAAATAAACAGCTGACTCCATTATTGACTGCTACAGTATGACTGCCCTTCACCATCAAGCTAGTATGCACTAATGTTGGCAATACATTGACTGGAACTTTGACATGTAGAGGAATGTCATGTTCAGCGACGAGTCCAGATTCTGCTTAAAGCGGATGGATCACAGAATAAAAGTGTGGAAAAGACAGAGAACACTATGCTGATTGTTGCTTAGATAGGGTGACGATGGTTGGGGGCAGCATCTCCCTCACTGGAAGTAAAAGGCTTGTCATCATTGAAGGAAATCCCAAAGTAACACAGGTGGCAATCTCCACAGTCTGGGACCAAACTCCATCCTCAAAGATAAAAAAGCTTGCCCTGACAGAATGGGGTAAATCAGAAACTACTGTAGCTCCAGAGTTTGGGAAATTTTTTTCAAAAGGCAGAGGTATCAGTGCAGCAAAATGATAACATGACACATACAGTGCAGTGTGTTATTTATATGGCCTGGCCTTACCAATAATCATTTCCATTAGGAGAACTCTGATGCCTAGTCACGATGTAAGTACCGCTGCTAAAAGCGTGTGCAAATTTTCTGGGATGTTCCTTTTTTTCTGGGATGTTAAAGGTTTGTTAGCTAACGAACTATGACGCCACCGAAGAAACGAAAAGATATCGCAGGTGACCGACAAGAAAATTTTTTCTGAATGACTCCAAGGAAAAAAGATGAAGTCAGAGAAACAGTCAACACAACAGAGGGGCTGCTCAAAGACCGTTACTGCCGCTGACACCGGTCCGACTGCCGACCACAGACCCGGTCTGACTGCCAACCTGTAGGGTTGGGTGACCAGGTGTCCCGCTTTTTTATTACTTTTTACACGTCCTGCAAATGAAGACGCCATCCTGCATCGCTGCCGTTTTGTGTTAAAGTCTGTAATCTATACACTGACTGCTGATGTGAATGCCTTAGGGCACGGTCTCATGGGTTTCCTCAAACGAACTAAACTTGAACGATCTGGATTGTCCCACCAGTGGCCCGACAACTCTGCACAGTCTCATGGATGTTTTCGGAAACGTTTTGAGCACAAAACCGTTTTCATCACAGCGTGATGCAAATAGAAAGAGATGGCAAAACTCCAGTCCACCCTTTTTTCCCTCTCTACCCCCCTGCCCCCTTTGCGTCAAGCGTTCCAGACTTTGCAAACGTTGCCTCTTCCAACCGTTCCGTTCTGACAACTGTTCCAGACTTTTGTCATAGTTGCACTGTGCAAAAAATATGGATCTAATCCCTTTTCTGGACTTAAGAACGTTTTAAATATGACAAAAGTGTCCGTGTGACTCTACCCTTAAATGTCAATCACTCTTGAGGTCGGGACTTTAATGCGGGTCCACATTAGTCAGAGTAAATGTTTCTATGCTGCATGGTGGGGAGCGCGACGTGAAACAGCACGAAAAATCCTGAAAAAAAGAAATCAGCGCGCCGACAATGCAGAACTGCGGCCGCAGTGTTTCCCTCAGCTTCACAACAGTGGGAGGGCGCAGTGGGTCGGGGGGGTCGTTATGGTATCGGGCTTTAGGAGCTGAAATTTATCTGTACCACCAGGCCTGAAAAATATTAGAGGAAACACTGCAGTGTTATTATTGCAAATTAATATAGATTACTTTGTGGAACAGAGGCATTAAATGAAGGAATAAAATGAAAACAATAATAAGAAAGATGTTTAGGCAAACAGAGAAAAAGAGTGCCTCCTTTGTTTTTTTTTTTGTACAGTAATTGGTCCCTGGACCAACATGGCAGTGCACTGGTCAAAACCCCCAAAGTAATAAGCCTTATAGAGTTTTTCAGAGACGTAGCAGATGCATGTCTACATGCATGTTTACATACTGCACATGTATTTTAGTTACTCACCAGTTAAAGTGGCCCCCATGGTGCAGCAGAAGACTAACAGTGCAGATAACAATGAGGACCAGGAATATTTTCTTCTGTGACATCTTGCAGCACGTCATTGGGTCTGTGGGAAGTAAAGAGAGTGAAGTGAGGACATAAAGTATAAAACCGGAGAAAGAAAGGAGTGAAGACGAGTGCAAGAAGAGGTGCAAAGAGGAGGATGACATGTGGGAAATGGGTGAGACTGGAAAGCGAAAAAAGGTTGAGAGGCAGAGAAGATGAAAGGACATAAAGAGGAAAGAGGGGGAAAGCAGGAAAAAGAAAAGTAGAATGCAAAAAAAAAAGGAATAGATGGACGCTGAGATGAGCATTTATTCAGCAGATAATTGCTGGGATCCATTAGCAGAAGAGTGTAATGTGGTTTGGCTTTTGTCACTTGGTATTAATATGGTGAATGATGCTTTCATTAACCTCCAAAGCTGTACAGTAATAGTTGCATTTACCGTCACACCCTTTTCTGCTCTCATGCCTCAAACCGCGGGCAGACAGACATGTACAGTACACTTCACCCACCAGAAAAAAGACAAAAGAAAAACCTGGACTTTGTAACAAGTTAGACTGTTGCAGAAACCAAGTGGTCACTTGATCCACGCAGCTGAAATGCTATGACAGTAGTGGAACCTGGGAAGGTGTCCAAGCCTCTCTAGATAACGTCTCACTTGCATAACAATGGTCTTGGTCTCTCTCCTTGATTACACTGTGCCGTTACCATCACATGCCAACAGATGAGATGAGAACACTGGCTCCTCTTACTCCCAGCAGCTGTACATGCCACTCGGTGAAGGAGCATGGCTGCATTAATTTTCCACATCATCAACATTCTGTGGGAAACCACAGAAAATGCAACTGTCACCCACTCAAGTAATCCTCATCAAATCTTGCTTTCCAATCGCCCCTGATTACTTCGACATACTGCAATGTTGCTCTTAATTTTTCCAGATTCGGGGTTGTTCATTTAATCATAACATTAAGTTTATAATTACATTTCAATATAAAGCCTGTCTGAATGTAGCACCAGAGAGATGGAGCAAGGAAATGCGCACTAATTCACTGACTCAAAGTAAAGGAGTCAGCACTGCAGCCATCTTCATCATCAGCAAAATGATGCCATGCAGCAGAGATGCAGAGGCCATTTCTTGTAGGAAGAGGAGACGGTCCGTAGCTGAGTGTGTACGTGCATTGATGAAGGCAGATTGTGTGTCACAGAGTTAATAAGAAAGGGATTTAAGTGGCTTTCCGCATGCAGACCTTTCCCCCTTCATCAACCCTCATCTGCTAACATCCTCTCCTCCCTTCACCTTGTCGCTGTCCTCTTCCTCCTGCACTGTAGCTTTTAATTAAAATGGTCTGATTGTTTCTCTAACCACCTCTCCAGAAACAGAAACATAGAGGGTGGACAACAAATTCTTTGGTTAGAAGACAATAAATAAGAAACGGGTGATTCAAAGAATAACAAGGAAGTGTGACTTTTCTCTGAGTTCTAACACAATTGTAGATTTCCCCAAAATTGACTTATTTCACATATAACAAAATTTATTGCTGTGTTTTTGTGTGTTTGTTTGTTTGTTTATTCATTCCTGACCGCTTCATGAACCTGAGGCAGTACTAAAGTGGTTTTTCTCTACAGTAGCATTACTTCTGTATTGCTAACCACTATGGCTTGTTAGCCTATTGTGAGGTTGTATTACTTCTCAGGGTCTCTGTAGTACCACATATACGTCATATTCCGTAAAAGACTCTGGGTCAAGCACATACGGGTCCAAAACAGGGTGGTCCATCACACTCCCATGATCAAAGTCTGATCATCCATTTCACAACAGTGTTTACAAATATCTATGGCAACACACCAGACCAAGCTGCAATGCCGGTTCTGGGGCAAAGTCATGAAATGGATGTCGAAGGCTTTGGTGTCGCTTCCACGTGTCCCTGCTACAACCTACACTCACACAGCTGAACAGTGAAGGAGATGTGTTGTGTTTTGCTTTTGCGCAAATTATCAATGACAGTGTTTTTTGACAGAGAGAAATGCTGAATAAATGCAACGTGTTACTTAAAGACAATCATGATTTCAATATTCACCAAAATAATTGTAGTAACAATTTTTTCCATAATCAAGCTGCCCTATTAAGTATTTGAAAAGCATGATTCCTTTAATACTCAAATCTGATCTTGCAGAGATCTGAATTTTGTAAGGTTGTTCACATCAACATTTAGAAGCGACCTCCATCCTGCATGTGCAGAGAAAGACATGACACCACATGCTGTGTTTACAGAAGTAAACATGGTTGTTGTACATGCTGGCGTGAGTGTATCAGTTTTAAAGCAGTTATGCAATCAGAGCCGTAAAAAGTAATATAACATTGTTCTATTGTTTACATTCGATCTTTCCGTGTCCTGCCTCCTCTGGCCCAGCTTTGTAATATTTGTCTCACTTCAATGACATGAAAGTCCGATGAATCTCGAGATGACAAAAGTCCAATGTAGTACGTGAAAATAGACTTTGTTGGATTTAAAAAAAGAAAAAAAAAAAATCTGATTTGCGCTGTTCAGACTGTAATAATACGATCAGATATGGCCAAACAGTCAGATCTGAACGGACTCATACCAGATTAAGTTGAAGTAGAAACACTGTGGGTTTTTCTGTGTAGCTGAGACTGCATGTGAACAAAATCATATTTCAGAGAGTGGGTGTGTGAACCACTTCTAGACATCGCTAAAATTCTCTCTGCAGGGGATTCAAATTCAGTTTTCTTCTTTAATTCAGGTAGCTGCGACTTCCAAATTTCCAACTACCAAATTTCCCTCCCAAATTTCTGGTGCAACCTTTAGCATTTGCTATTTTTTAAACATAAGCCATTCATAAAGTGAAGCTTTTTGTAGCAAAGTCGGGTATTTAGAGTTCAATCAGGAGAAAATCCAGGAGTGATACAAACAAATAGAAAATTACTCAACAATGACACTTAACACACTGAAAGAGGCTTAAATTAGCACACACACACACCACACACAAACCATTGCATGATACAGGAAGAAAAATAACTTTTGAACCAACAGAATCAAGCACAAATTCACTTCGTGCACACACACACACACACACACACACACAGACTCACACACACTGCTGACTACGGCTTAATGAGCATATGAAACTAACTTCATGCTCCAGGCAACAGCAGCTGCTTCATTCCATGATCTTGTCATCTGTACAGATTTCATGTGACAACCTCTGACCACTAAAGCACTTCTACTACTCAGTACAGCGCTTAGTAAGGTTTCTCAGAAATGGAAGCACACACACACAAAAACTTTACACTTTCTCAGCCTGTTGTGTAAAACGTATACTTTAGTTTGTCCAAATGCTCTAAAACCAGCCAACGTCAAGACAGGACAGAAGACGGCTAAATGCACTCACCACTCACCAGCCACTTCATCGGGTTCACCTTGACAGTACAAGGTGGACCCCCATTTATTTTCAAAGCAGCATTAATTCTTGTTTTCATAGATTCAACAAAGTGTTGGAAACATTCTTCAGATATTTTGCTCCATGTTGACATGATGCAGATTTGTCAGCGGCACATCCACGATGAAAATCTCCCATTCCACCACATCCCAGAGCTGCTCTACTGGATTGAGATCTGGAGACTGTGGAGGCCACTGGAGTACACTGAACTCACTGACTACATTTATATGCCATCAATATTTGGATTAAGGTCAATATTCTGGTTGTATTTCTGCATGGTGTAGGTGGTTTGTGATAATGTGTGTGAAGAGGAGTGTGATCAGGTGTGTGTTCTTGTATTCAGGTTTATGTATGTGTGAACTGCATTTTTTTCTTAATTTTTAATTCGTTTAATTCGTTTTTGTTGTTTTTGTCATGTATAGCACTTTGTGCTGCTTCTGCTTGAAAGTTGCTTTAGAAATAAAGTTTAATTGGATTTGATTTGATTCAATATTCAGGTGTTTAAAAACCGGAATTCTGGTTTTTGCTGTTGTTTACATGGCAGTGCACAACCAGGTTATTGCTAATATTCCCGTTATGAAAGGGTTACTGCAGTCATTGTCATGCTCAAGAAACCAGTTGGAGATGATTTGAGCTTTATGGTGCATTATCCTGCTGGAAGTAGAAGATGGTGCACTGTGTCATTAAGTGATGGACAGGGTCATCAACAACACTCAGTAGGCTGTGGTGTTTAAAATGATGCTCATGGGTCCAAACAACACCAAGAAAATATCTCCACACCATTACACCACCAGCAGCCCGAGTCATTGATACAAGGGAGGATGGATCCATGTTTTCATGATGTTTCCACCTAATTCTGACCATAGAAACAGAGACTCATCATCAGGTAGCATCTTTCCAATTTTCTGTTGGGAGTCTGTGTAAGTTTCAGCCTCAGTTTCCTGTTTTTAGCCGACAGCAGTGGCACCCGGTCTTCTGCTGCTGTAGCCCATCTGCTTTAAGGTTGAAGGTGTTTACAATCAGAGATGGTTTTCTGCATAGTAGAAATGCAGTGATCCAGTTTTTTCTGATCCAATCCGATACCAATACCTGGGCGAGGTGTATCGGCAGATAGTCAATACCAATCCAATACTGTTGAATGAATGAACCTTATTTCTTGCCATGTCAGTGAAGGCATCAGGCTCGACATTAACATTTAGTCTTATTAAAAGAAGGTAACAAATTGACAGAAATGAATGTACTTATTATTATTTAGCAAATAAAGTGTAAATTAGTGGCAAAAAGAAATAGATAACATTTCTCTGCTCTGCACGATGATGTAACTGGATCGTCCCATTATCTGAAATCTGATCCAGCTAATGAGTCAATATCTGAGCTGATATCCCTTCTGGGTATGGGATCGGTGCATCTCCACTGAATAGCTTGGTTGTGTGGATGCCACGATTATTGATTTTTTTCTTTATATACGATTATTGTCAGAGAAATAATCTTGCTATTCCAATCATCATGACATCACCACTATTATGCGTTAATTTCCTGACATTATAATTGTGTGCAACCAAAGTTAAGTTTGATTCATTTCTATCTATTGATCCAGCACGACAAAATAATACAGCATCAACGTAAAGAAGCCAAAAAGTTCCATTCCAATAAAACCATCTCTGCTCTGTAAACAACATACTTCATATCAGCTCTGTACTTCTCTCAGAGAAAACAGATGAAAAGGCTTATAGCCTCACCCTGGACCTGGGAGGCTTCTTCGTATAAAATGTTTGACATTTCTTTTAAACCTAAATTGAGAATTTTGAAACACTGGGGGAAAAAATCCAGCTGTCTTTTAGTGAGCAGCTGATGTTTGAAACATAAATAATCCTGTCAAGCGAAAATAAAGAAAGAAACAAGACAATATATTTGGAAGTAAATTGCCTTAAGGCATAAACTTCCCGGTGAGTCAAGTTTGAGAGGTTTATTGTTGTTGTTTTTTCACCCCTATAACATAACGTTCAGTGAATCCTGCTGAACTCATCATGTTAAAAAACTTCAAATGCCATAAAATTTCATTTCAATGTCACAGTAGGTAAACATTAATATTTAACCCAGTTACTGAGTTATGGGTCGTACAAAGCTGGTTGTGCAAATGATCAGATGTACTTAATTGAATGGAGACAGTACAGTATATGCCAGCAGCACCTACCTGAAAAGCTCTGGAGCATAAGATTATGAGGGCTAGCAAAGCCTCAAAACATGTTTCAGAGACAAAACCGAGGGATGCACGATATTGAAATTTTGGCCAATATCCGATATGCTGATATTTTAAAACTCATGTGGCCGATAACCGATATCGATACTGATATTAAAGCTGAAAAATAAGCAGTCATTGCAAGTGGCAGTTGTGTTATCCGTTTCCAAAGCTTTGAAAAATAGGGGTGGGAAAAAATATTGATACACTGAAATATCGCGATATTTTCATATGCTGATATCAAATCAATGTTTAAAAACACGGTATTGATCTATTTTACTTACAAAATCTTGTGAGATTTCATCATTCTATTACAAAATCTCTTAATATTTCGTGAATTCTCGCGAGATTTCATAACATAACGATGAAATATCGCGAGATTTCATTAGAACAATAGATCAATACCGCGTTTTTGAATGTCAATATCTCAGCATATGAAAATATCACAAAATTTTTGTGAATTCTCGTGAGATTTCGTAACAGAACAATGAAATATCACAAGATTTCGTTACTAAAATGGATTGATACCGCGTTTTTTAAATGTCAATATGATATCAGCATATGAAAATATTGCGATATTTCAGTGTATCAATATTTTTTCCCACCCATAGTCTTTAGAAGTTTAAACGTCTGTAAAAAAGCAGTTTTTGAAGAAGTTGTTTTTTTAGGAACAGAGGCCTGATCGGTCAAATTTTGGTTAAATAACGGTTAAATATCAATTAAATATCAGTAGGGTGGCTGATGTCCGATACTCAGTTTAAGGCCGATATAGGCCGATACCGATAGGGGGCCGATTATATTGTGCATCCCTAACAAAATCTAAACTTCTGATCCAAATATTTATCGAACTAGCAGCTCCTGCGACTGTTGTGCAGGGCAGTAGCCCTGCATTAGAGGTCAGGGGAAATGTCTGATGAGCAAGGCTGAGTAAGTAGTGAGTTCATAGTTTGTGTCATAGTACGCGTGTTAACTGCAGCATCTTCACAACCCTCTGCTATATGATCATCAGCTGATTTCTGCACGCAGTGTAAGAATTTGGTCTCTTGAACAAAAAAACAAACACATCCACAAACATACTTTACTGTACGAGACCAGATGCCACAGAAGTAGCTCCTGCATTACTGAACAAGACAATGGCTCCCTCCCACCTTAACTTCTGCTGTGCCTGATCCCTTATCTGCCATTATGACATCTTATGTACCAATTCCGATTATTATCATATGAATCACAGCGTGCAGTGGTGCAAGTCAGACTTTGTTTTCAAGGTGTGTTATTCTATTGTTGAAAGAAAACTAAAAAACTAAACAACCGGCAGCAGCTGCTACCAGATGCAGAAATGTGACCCCAGCTGCTCGAGGACAAGGACTTCTTTTGTTAATGACTAATTACTGGAGGATTTATTCCAGGCAGGGCAATGCTAAGCCTGTTTATTTAAAAAGATGATGCACACCACACCCAGCAGCTGTAGAAACCAAAGTTCTCAGAAATCCTTAAGGCACTTCTAGATGACCGAAGAAATCCATCCTTTTTCCAGAAAGTCTGCAAGCTCATGTCTGAGGCTCTAACCTTGAAGTCCTCAAAATCAATCTGAGATATGAGGCTTGAAATTATTTTTCCACAGTTGTGCTTACCTGCTTTCCCATATACTTCTTCTCACTCATGCTTTATGCCATTTAGTGGAGCTAAAAAATCCCCAAAAGTGGGGCTAATTTCAAATCCATTTCATACGGGGGTACACGGGGGCAATTTCGAGAAGTCATGTGGTTCCACTGTCAGCTAGAAGGAGGCCTGTGATGTTGGGAGCATCGCAGAAAGAAAAGCTCAGCGACTGGCTGCTCACTGTGCTTCCAACAGCCTTTATTTTTCACAAGTAACCTGTATTTACAGTTCAGTACTGTGAATGTGACACAGTAAAGATCACTGAGGTGATTTTTTATTTACACAGCAGCAGTTTCTGTAAACAAAGCTGATGCCTGATATGAATTTTTTCCAGTTTTCTTTTAGGTATTCATGAGAAAAGCAGCATTTGTGAAGTAAATTTGCTGGCTGGAGCTCAACATGAATGCAGTTCTGCATCAGTATTAATCAAACACTTCTTATCTCATCGGGGCTCTGAGCCAGAGTGGATCACAGCTCCTGTCTGCATCCACAGCTTCTCTTAATCTTAACTGCAACCCAGTTGCTCTGCCCTTCAACTTTTTCCCTTTCCAGTTAAGGCGGTGCTCTGAGGGCAGCATCCCAGCAGAGCTTTAATAGCACCCGCCACACTCCAGTCCTGAACCTGTGAATTAAAGAGGTGAAGAAAGAGGGAATCGTATTGAGCTCATGTCTGTGCTTGAGCATGCACTGCATGTCTGAGTGTGTGTGCCTCTGGGAGTGTGTCTGGATCACTGTCTGCTGGGTAGACTCCCCCACGGACTCATGGATAAAGGCTTTATCTCACCCAAAATGATGATGGTAATGGAGGAGCAAATGGGGAGGACATGGGAAGCACAGGCAGAAGGGACGAAAGATGAGATTTGACACTTGGCAAACAGAGAACAAGGAAGGGGAAAATGAAACGCCTTAAACGGCTGAGACTTAACAGGCGCGCAGAATCAGCACCGGGCCTTTTACACATGCACGTATTGACAAAAGCCTTTCGGATCGTTTCTTACCGGCAAGTGCCTAAAGCCAAATCCTAAGAGACAACAAGAGGGAGAGACAGAAAACATCAGCAACACAATGTTCCCTTTGGCAAAGTCACACAGCGAGCACATCTTTGCATACAAGCGCCCCCCAGTCTCGTCTTATAATCCACACAGAGAGATGTGATTTGCCCTGGCTAAACGCTGTCATGACAAAGTCTGAGCAGCGGGGGCAAAGACTGATGGAGAAGAATGAATGTCAACAACTGACGGGCACTTTGATATATGAGAGTATGTCACATCTTTTACACTCCACTTCCCAGTGCAGAAATCAACAGCAGCCCAATTAAAGGGGCCTCATAAGTGGAAAACTCCAATTCTGAATCAGACGAGCGCCTAAAAAGCTGCTCTGCGTCTGTGTTTCAGCAAGAAATGACTGTGATGTGCGTTAATGTTTGGCAGGAAGTGCTCTTTGAAAATATCACACTCTTCTCTGTATTCAAATTCTGCTCAGGGAACTCAATGTGCTTTTGCAACTCAGCTGTTCATTTACATAAGACAGCTTCCTCCTCTGCCAAATTAATTTGATGGTCTGAGGCAAAGCTGGAGAGTAGCTTCCCCGCTGGCCGATACGCATGAGCTAAGCTAACCGCGCTGTTATACACACCTTGCCTTTGTTCCAGTCACAAAACCACAATCCTGGTAATTTCACAAAGCTCCCGTGACACTGCTCTGTATAAGCTCGGCGCCAATTACTGAGGGACCAGAGTGATCCGCGGGGTTTGCTCACAGCACAGCTTATTTTGTTTTCTATGATTTATTGGGTGACAATTTATTTAGCTGCAGTTTCCCACTTACACTCCCCCTGCTTCCTAAAGATAAAAGAGAAAGTCCCACTTCTTTGGCAAGACAAAAAAGAAGATTTATGTTAACCACACCAACTTCTATTTGCATTACAGTATTCAGACTTAACCTCTTCCCAAATCCCCTTGCTTGTAATATATGAAGCTGGAGAGCTTTGATTCTGCCTGCAGCTGAGCAGGAAAACCAGAAGAGCTGCTTGTATGTTGCAATTAAGCTGAGATGCTGTCACAAGAGCAAACAGAAGGAACATTAAAGTCTCCTCAGAGCCACAGCGGAGTGTGTAAGAGATTGTTTAAAGAGCTCGTCGGCTTTCATCAGCTTGTTGCAAATGCTACCGAGGTGGACAGACAGACAGGGTGGCCTGTGGTAATGAGTATGAAAATAAAATATGCAGGATGGAGACAGAATACAGAGCAGCATGAGAGAGCTTTCTGTTAGTGACAGAAATTAATTAAATATACAGTTTTGACAAAGAGGAGAGTGTGTGCTGTAAGTACACGATCAGCAGTGTTTAACTGAAAACAATAAGCTATTGGTGACTGTGGTCAACTTTCAGCTGTCAAGGCAAGGTGCAAACAAGGGTCACTACATCTGGGATGCTGATGGCCATAAGCATGTTAACGCCTGCATACAAGGGCTGCACAATTAATTGTTAAAAGATCGTGATCTCAATTCACACATAAATGCAATCTCAATTCTACCCACAACAATTCTGAAACATTTTTAATCATGAGCTTATCACAAATAAGTTTCCATTTTTCCCAGATTTTTTTCAAGGGCCCTCAAATGCAACACTGCCGTTGCCTCCCCACCCCCTAACCAATGTTAAAGAATTACAACTATGCATCTGCCAAAGAAATGCTCCAACAAAGCTCTTGTGCAAACACATGCTTTATTTTGAATTAACTTTTGAATAGGTTGTTTTGTTTGTTTTGTTAAAGTTTATTTGTGCAATAAATACTTTTGGGGAAAAAAAATCGTTTCAGAGAATCGTGATCTTAATTTTAAGCAAAAAAATCACGATTCACATTTTTACCAGAATCGTGCAGCCCTACTGCATACTGTTCAGGTCTAATCTGAGTCATTTTCACATTTGACAGAAGCAAAAATACCCTAAACATCATTCTTTTTGCAGCGCTATCTGTTGGTCTTATCTTTACACAAGTAGCCAACACAAACGGACAGAAGAGGAGATGCAACTTCTGTTCTTCAAAGGACTGCAAAACTACAGAGACTAGTTTATAATCAGCATTTTAATATTCCGTGTTTCTCTTCTAAGTGAGAAATGTTAAATCAGTATGGATAATTATGGTGTGTGGTGCTTAGCCCAACTGGTTGTGCTACGTTGGGCCGTTTGCTGCATGTGTCACCCTCCCTCTTAAGGTGGATTTATAGTCGCGCGTTGTCTGCGTCTGCGTAACCGCTGTAGCCTCCACGTAGGGTCTGCGTAGGTCCGTGGAAGCCTGACGCGCACCGCTCTGGACCTGACGTGCATCCTGGCTAAGCAAACGCAGAGATGCGGAAGTACTCTCGTGTGATTGGCCAGAGTGCGATTACATGTTTCTGGATTTCCGGAGGTTCTCGCTGAATTGGCGCCGTTCAGCCATTTTTAAAATCCACAAACACTGGATAAGATAGACGAGAGACTAATCGAGGATATTAGAAAATATGAATATCTTTAAGATGCCTCATCCAGGCACTTTCCAAGAGGAAATGCCCCCGGGCGTTAAGTAAACCATTGAAAACGACTGCCTTGTGGAGTTTACAAGACGATACCAGCCGCACTGCAGCCTTCAGAGTGAAAAGGGTATTGCAACACGTTGCCGGTACCCTACGCACAAGTGCAAGAGCATATCCCATCCGCGTTAGCTATGCGGGCCTGACATGCCGCAGAGGACGCGCGACTATAAATCCAGCTTTACCCTTTCCTGTCCACAAACTGTTAAATGAAGACCACTACAAACCAAAAACTTGAAAAAAAGATAATGATTTCATATGAAAAAGCAATGATGACAGTGTTGAAATAGCTGCAGTGGCTAAACATCATTATATTACATATTCTAACACTTCCACAAGGTTTATACCCATTTAAACCCAGTAAAAAAATATCTAAATTACTGTGACTTTTATGTCAAAACTGATCCAGACCACACTATAAAGCAGTGTTTCTCAATTCCGGTCCTCAGGACCCACTGCCCTGCATAGCTTCGATGGGTTCCTACTTCAACACACCTGATTCAGATGAATGAACTTCCTCATCAAGTTCTTTGCAGTGTGTTAACGAGCCATTCATTTGATTCAGGTGTGTGTGAGCAGGGTTGCCTAAAAGTTATGCAGGGCAGTGGGTCCTGAGGACTGGAATTGAGAAACACTGCTATAAAAGGCATAAAATATGGACGGTAGGGTTAAGTAGCACGGCATTTTCGCAGTGCATTCTCAAAAGTTAGCATCATCTTGCTATAAAACAAACACAAAAGCAGTCTGTGTCATTTGTGGTTACTGACTGAGCAGCTTTATTAGTTTCACCGATATACAGAAGCTACTGTGTCCTAAGAAGTAAAAATTCCACGTATGTTTAACCAGCTAAAAGTTTTCCAGGTCTTTCTATATAATAAGCTTACAGAACAGTCGTAATGTCAATTAATCCAATTAAACATGAGCACAAAACCAGCAGTGCCACTCTTAAGTTTAGACTAGTGCCATTACCCAAGGGTGGGGCAGAGGGGTGGCTTGCAAACTGATGTTTACCCAGGCAAGTCTCAGATGTCCAAGTGCAAGTGAATGCAGCATGTAATGTACATATTATTATACATCTAAACTACCATGTTCTTGATCACAGTGCAGCATTCATACGACATCATCTCACCAGCTGCCAACATGAGTGATAATATATCTGTTCAAACTCTTGATACTTAATGAAGATGATGTTAGTCATAAACCACCATGTGACAAAGTTAAATGTCCAATAATACTGAATAAACACTAGTAACAGTTGTGACGTGAACTATAAGTGTTTTTGATAGGAAGGAAAAATAAAAAAAAAGGGGGTATTTTATTTTTTTAAAAGTAAAAAAAAAGTAAAAAAAAGGAAAAAAAAAAAAAAAAAAAAAAAAAAAAAAAAAAAAAAAAGAAAATAAAAAGAGAAAGAAAATAATAAAAAAAATTATTTATAAAAAAAAAAGAAAAAAAGTGTGAGGGGGTTTTTTTAAATTAAAAATATAACACAGCACTTAAGTCAAACCATGCAAAATGATCCTGGAAAAACATTTGTTGATGGAGAAAAATATCATTAGCTGTTTGCATTTACAAATATTTCTTTTTACTTTAAATAGCTACATTCATTGCAAAAATCAGTTCATTATTTACTAAAATGATTTACATGTACATGTACCACTTCTTATCAACTGGCAATTTTGCACGGCTGGCCCCATCATCTAAAATTCTGACCTGCACATGTTATTACCCACAATAAATTACATTCATAATTCAATTAAGTTGTTTATCCACTACACTAAAAAAAAAATGGCAGCTATGATGATGCCATTACCCCCAGCAACATGAAGCCTTGGTGGTTTTGAACCATATATTAGCTAATGATCAAGTCTGAATACTAAAATGAATTAATCAATACATTTTAGATCAATATAACATCATTGCGACAGTGAGAATACCTGAAAGCAATTAAAGATGAACACGTCCTCTTATCCAATCATGATGACTGGGTCAAACTATTTTAATTAGACACCTGGCTTGTTGATTATCGTTTATCCTAATGATACAGGAAAAGCTCTCTTGTTAATTCTCACATCTGTGATGAGAACCATATGCCAGTCTTTAAAGATCACTTTTATAATAAGAGGAAGACATGTCTAGTTCTGATTAACTCTGGCAGTGAATATGTATCAAGAACTGAGGGGAGGGGAAGAAGACCTTTTGAGAAAATTAGAGAAATTCAGCCTGAACTGAATGTCATTGGTTGGGCTTCAGCTTCAAAAAATGCATCATCCTTTGTTGTTAATGTTTTGAGCCATTTCAGATACTTTTGGGGAAATCAGAGCATTTATGTCATTGTCTGAGTGCATATTTTCAAAGCCATAAATGTTATCAACGACAGCTGGTTGATCTGTGAGCTGTGGTTTGATACGACTGGTTTGAAATACAAATGTGAGGATGAGCCAATGCCGATGCCCTCCAGACAGGTTTCCAGCATTTTGCATACTATACGTACACTGAAACAACAATGTAAATATAAGATCAACTGATAAAGAAATAACTACATTAAGATATGCAGTATCAAACCTGTAAAAGATGAGAAACTGAGTTGATTTCCAACTATAAAAATTCATCAACATGCTTGAAAGTCACCAAGTTTCCTGACACTCAGTTAAGTATGATCAAACTCCGATTTAACTTTGTATTTGTTTAATGATCAAAACTAATGTAGCAGAAGAGGGGAGGTTTTTAACTTCTATTTCTCTGAGTGTGGACTTATTTATTGATATTAATCTCAATCCATTATCACCTGAGGTCATTTCTATGATTTCAGAGCACCATCTGGAACTACATAAATCTTTTGCATTTGTCATAAAGCTCCTCAACACCTACAAACTGGTTACATATAGGATATGAGATGCAAAATCAGTGCAAATCCCCACTAAGCTTTGTGGCTGATGGAGCAGAACACGCCACCTCCTTTGACCAGACACTACTGGAAAAGGTCCAGGATATTGGCTCTGAAACCCAGCACTGCGTAGGATGGAGGTCAAAGGATAAAAATAACCAACACAAGGAGTGTCATACTGTCATCTCCAACTGTCATTTCCGGGCCAAAGCAGAAGAAAATGGAAAGAAAGACTCCTTCGTCGTCTAGATGAATCATAGTCAGTCCTCCCTGGCCTCTATATAACTGGCCACCCTGAATGGAGAGCTGCAGTCTGAATAATTAACCACAATGGAACAATAACCACACTGTTCTCACAAGTTTTCCTCATTCTAAAAATGTCAACAGCAGATGGCACATTGCCTGCAGCATAGCTTTGGTGGAGAATGAAGGAGGAGGCAGAACAGAAAATGGGGGGGGGGATTAAAAATTATTCAGGGAGTTGTTTTGGACAGGGGAGAGAAGGGAGAGTTCCATGTTTTTGCTGAGAACAATGCAATGGAAATGACTGTAGCGCCTTATTATCAGAGCTGGAGTGCATGTTTAATACCACACACTTTCAATTCAGAAACAAAAGCAGGAAGAAAAATAGATATTTGTAGGCAAGTTATCACACAGATCAGATATAGAGAAACTGTAGAGAGCTGAGGAGAAAAAAAAAGTATTTTCAGGTACAGTTTGCAAGAATTATTGACATCTAGTCTTAAAGATGGACATAGCAATCACACACAGCAGTGAATGGACGGTGGCTGTCAATAGCCAAAATTCTTCCAGACATTAACACGCTTTTATTGGTGCAGCGAAGACAGAACTACAGGTAAATACTTCAACATAGTCTTCTTCTATGTGCCTTTTAAGATATTCATCCGAAACGCTGCTCTAGCACTCAAATTAAACCAGTAGGCTACTGCAGTGTTAAAGGCCAACTTGCATTTTAAACGTAGAAGCCCTTGTAGTGTACCGTATAAGGTCTACTCTGAACAATGCCAATGTAAAAATGTACAAATACTCGTCCGATGAGGCTTTCCTGCCACTTCATCTGAAAATAGCGCCCCAGCAACAGACCGGAAGTGACGTAGGGGTAGGCGAACGCTCCCAACTCTACTGATAAATGCTGTGTTCCATTTCAACTCGGAAGTCGGAAATTCCCAGTTCCGAGTAGGAAGTTTCAACTGGAACGGCGCCCTGAAGTCGGATTTCCCACTCGGAAAGTCGGGCAACTCTTGCAGCTCCGAGTTCAGATTTAATTTTAGAAGCTCCTGTAATGTTACATTTATTTACACTTAAAAAAGGAGAAAAGGGGAAAAAAAAAAAAAAAAAAAAAAAAAAAAGGAAAAAAAAAAAAGAAAGGGAAGGGGGAAAGGAGAAGGGGGGGGAGGAGGGGAGGGGGGGAGAAAAGGGAAAAGCTTATTAATATTTTGTTGCATAAATCAGTCATACACGTAGTATTGGTTTATGCAGATGTAGGGGGAAGCTGCTGTACTGTAATTCACATTTTTCATGTCATATATGTGAACTACAACGCCAGCTGTGTCAACAACGGCTAATAACAATAGCCTTAGCAAACAAGTTGTTTTGCTAGGCTGCTAACTGGTTTTCCGACCAGTGAGCTGGAACGCAAGTTGGTCGGGTGTGACGTCCCCCTCCAGTTCCCACTTCCCAGTTCCGAGGAAAATGGAACGCAGCAATAAAACATGGATCACAGCAGGAGGAAGTTATTCTGAATGCGACATTAATCACAGCTTTAATGCTGAGGGCCACAGCTATTTGTGGACATGAAAATGTGGAAAATAACATTGAAAAAAATTCTTTTGTAAGTCACCTCTCTGTTTTCATTTTTAAATCATGTACAGGATGCTTGGTGTCACACATTTAGACCTTTTAGAGGTCTACAGTCTTCAGACCGTTTAAAAAACCTGTTCCTGTTTATCTGATTTATTCTATTTTTGGAACCACCATTATGTATTTGTTGGGGTTTATGTGTGTTTAAGCGACAGTTGCTGATGAATCTCCATTTAGAGGAGACGGACTCCGCTCCAGCGGATCACCTGGGACATGAATGTCCGCCGAACAGTGACCGCATCCGTGTGCTTACTCCCACGACAACCAGCTCCATTACACCTTAACAAAACACAGCAGAAGGACATTTTCCCTTCGACTCTGTCCACAGATGTCTCTGCTAACAGCAACACCGTGTCACAGCTTATACAAGGCGCTTTTACACATTCGGAGACAAAATGTGGAGGAAGTCATTGCGAGCCGCTGAAAGTGACCGAGGAGCTGGAGGTGTTTTGTTTTTGTTTTTTAAAAAAAACAAAGAAATTAAATAACTTGATGCGGTTTGTGTATGAATGTGTGCTTGAGGCCATGCCTCCTCCCACAGATGCAAAGATCCTGAATGACTGACAAGATGGTTAACTCCCTTTACTTCATTCTGCTAAGCCACAAACACGCCCAGGTGCTGAGACTGATGCACAAAGTGAACCCTCTTGTCATCTAGCGCCTTTGGAGGTGAGAGACGAGGAAAACAAATACAAACATGCACATGGTGATATATTGAGGCCGAAAAAATTATTGAGTTCATATTTCATTTATTAATCCCAGCTGCTCGCGTTCGGCCACATTCCGGCCACTTAGCACTCCGCTCCAACCCCCATTAGCATCACCCCACACCAGCTGTCAGACTTCCCCGCATCTTTGCACGCTGAGAACACGTGAGTCGCGGAGGTTGAAACAAAACCACAAAAACACAACTGGAATTTGGCGCACTTGAATCGGCAATAATGCTTTTAAGATCATTTATTTACTTTATAAATAGTATTCTTGGAGGGTGATCCATCACCATCATGTCTATGAATCAATAGACAGTCTAAAACTACTTCACTCCAAGTGGATGTGCTCACGTGTGTGCCGTGATCTTTGATCCTATAACTTCCCATTGTGTTTGTTGAAACTGTTCATTATTTAAAAATGTTTAGATCCGTGGCGGCTGGCATATTCAGTGCTGATGAAAGGCATTGCGCATAATGTTTTGTTTTTTTTTCAAATACTTGGAGGCTTCATGCGATTACAGACCTATTTTATTATGGCATTTATGTTTTTTTTTCTATTTATTTGTTCATGGCTGATGAAACTTTATTCTAAGGATCGATATGGTTTTTTCTTGGCCGATACTGATTATTAGTGATCATGGAGGCCGATAACTGATATTAGGAGCCAATATTCATTTACAGTAAAAATTTAAAAATTGTCGTAAAAAAATGAGATTTTCTAATGCTTGGGATCATGACATGTTTTATCTCACTCTACAACTTTAGTAGTACAATTTAGTTTTTACACACACTTCTTTTTTTTTATCATAGAACTGTGATACCAGCAGGACCTGGACGACAGAGCTAGGTTTTCTCTTATTGAGGTAATTTCAGGGTAACTCTGGGTTTTCCATCCTGCCATGCTGGTTCACTTCTTATCAGTGTAAATCACCATGGTAACTGATGTATGCCTAACCTGCTCCAGAGGAGGTTAGTTCTGGATCAGAGATCAGTCACCACCTCCTGACCAGTCAGATCTCTTGGAAAATGTCCTGCCCATTCGTAAAATATCCTGTAGGTGTTGGTGTGTGGTTCTAACAGGAGCCCTTAAAGAAAGTGCTGATAGATGCTCCTTTTAATACCCCGATGACGTCCTACAAGGATAGATATTCATCAAATGCTCAGATTTTTAACTGATGGAGACACATGTTGCAGATGTAATGCTTAAAAGTATGATTTTGTAATTTATTCTTGACTTGTTCCAAGTATGTTTAGCTTCACTAGAGATGCAACTGAAATGATGAGCTCAATAATAGTCGTAATGGCTACACATGAGAAAACTGCAGAAACATGAATCTATGGAACTCCATCATCATGGAAGGGAGTTATTGTTATTATTATTATTACTACTATTATTATTTATTTTCATTATTCCAACATAAAACATGCTCTCATGAGCAATGAGCTGCATGTTAAATGTAAAGCAGACGGAGGAAGCTCTGTCCCAAACGTCTGCGCTGTAATAAAGTCAGACTGCATCATCACTCATGTCCGTTTATGTCGTCTGATTCATTAAAACGTACAACCTCGCAAACTTGTGCATTAACACAAGCACACACACTTTTTACAAGACTTTCGGTGTCATCTTGATAAACAAGCTCGTGGTGAAACCAAATAGAAGCTAATCGCTAGCTAGCATGCTTTCACTACTGCTGGTGTCCAGACTTTTCTAGAACCTCGAGGTTGCAGGACTGAGATTTTTAGTACAGCTGCTGTCAGATCTGCTTTCTTGGCTTAGCATCTCTATTGGATTCAGGTCAGGACTTTGACTGGGCCACTCCAAAGTCTTCATTTTTTTTTTCTTAAGCCAATCAGAGGTGGAGTTGCTGGTGTGTTTTGGATCATTGTTCTGCTGCAGAACCCAAGTGCGCTTCAGCTTGAGGTCATGAACAGATGGCCGGACATTCTCCTTCAGGATTTTTTGGTAGACAGCAGATTTCATGGTTCCATTTACCACAGCAAGTCTTCCAGGTCCTGAAGCAGCAAAACAGCCCCAGATATTTTTTTTTTCTTTGATCTGAAACATATACAGTTGTGTGAAAAAGTTTTTGCCCCGTTCCTAATTTCAAAAAAACAAAATGAAGACTTTGGAGCGGCCTAGTCAAAGTCCTGACCTGAATCTGATTGAGATGCTGTGGCATGACCTTAAAAAGGCGGTTCATGCTGGAAAACCCTCTAATGTGGCTGAATTACAACAATTCTGCTGAGTGGACCAAAATTCCTCCACAGCGCTGTAGAAGACTCATTGCCAGTTATCACAAATGCTTGATTACAGTTGTTGCTGCTAAGGGTGGCCAAACCAGTTATTAGGTTTAGGGGGCAATCACTTTTTCATGCAGGGCCATTTAAGTTTGGATTTTTTTCCCCCTTAAAAATAAAAATCTCCATTTAAAAACTGCATTTTCTGTTTACTTGTGTTATCTTTGTCTCACATTGAAATTTGTTTGATGATCTGCAACATTTAAGTGTGACTGACATGTAAAAAAGTGAGAAATTAGGAAGGGGGCAAAAACTTTTTCGCACAGCGGTAAGTGTGAAGAACATGCAAAAAAATAAGAAATCAGGAAGGGGGGCATTTTTTTTCACACAACTGTACATATTTGTCAACAACTGATTATTTAGGATGATCCTGCATTGTGTGGCTGAATGCTGCAGAAACTTGCACATAAAACTGAGGGCGAGCAGAACTTGCTTTGAGCTGAATCACACGTCCATCAGCTAAGCAGTTGATCATCTGTGGATTACCTGAGTAAAAATAATTTTACACTAAAACATTTGTTAGAATTTAGTTGTTCATTCTTGGGGTGGCATGTGGGGGGCAGTTACATTTTAAGGGTGATCCATGGTCCACCAGGTCCTTCTCTGAGCCCACCTTTGGCTAACAAAATGTTATGTATCTGTGTACGACAAAGCAAACATTAATGCCTGTATTCCTCATTTTGATATTTTCATGGTGGCTTAAAGAGATGGCAACATTCAGATTCTCTTAAAAATATGAACATTGCTTTAATATGAGAGAAAAAAAAGCAAATCACGTCATTTGTAATGATTACATAATCATCTGATAACAGTTGCCTGCAATCAGTTTTCATAATCAGTATAATTGTTATACAAGATGGATGAACAAAACATAAATGCCATAAATTTTAACCATTTGTATAATTATCATGGCAAATTGTCCTTTATCGCTCATTTCATGCCACTCTTGGTGTTAGATCTGTGGTATTAGTGCTTTTGACTGCCATCTTTGTGCTGCAAATGTAACAGATTACCAATTAACTCTCATTTATTTAGCTTTAAATGAAAATGTGCCCACGGCATATAGCTTTAGAACTAAATCCATTATCCATTATGTCAAGAGATAATTGTCAAAATGCACTCAGAAGATGATCATGGAAGTCAAGTGCATCAAGATTAAAAGTCTCTATTTCTATTTTATGGATCCAAGGAAGTGAAGAAAATAATAGACTTCATTAAACTAATCAAAGGCACTGCTGTGATCGGGTGTTGAAAGGCATAAATCCAACATGTGATGAGCAAGACAGAGACATGGGAAGACACAGAGGACACATGTTAAACACAAAGGCAAACAATGACATTGGATGTAGTCAAAAAGGTAATGGATGCATTGACAGATGGAGTCTAATGTAAAGCAGTGCTGTAGAATGGTTGGGTGTCATTAAAAAAAGGTAACACTCAAGTCATACCTTCACTTGAGTGTTGTCACGATACCAGAAATTCAGTCATTTCCACGGTACTCGATTCCAAATTTGATAGCACGGTCAAGTGGACAGTTTCGGCTGTCACTCCAGCCTTCTTCAGAGCTGTCAGGACTTCATGGTGACGTGTCTTTGTAGACAGCCAACCGGGAAACCCCGACATGGAGTGTCTAGGAACAGTTGACCGGGCACGGAAACTTACAATGACGTGCTTGCGCCCGGTCTCGTCTGTCCTCTGCCCCTCCACTGGTTACTACAGTCCTGACAGCTCTGAAAATCTATCAATTTGAAGACAAAATGAACATCATCAATGGACTTTAGATAATGTGTTTGTGTTAGCTTAATTACAAAAGCCTTAAAGGCAGGGTGGATGATGTTTTCCAGGAGCATTTTTTACATTTTTTGTCTTCTTCACTTCCCGATTGCAGCCCAATCAATTAAATGTTCTGACACAAAAATTTAAAAAATAATCACCTGTGGAGCGTACAGCACTGGAAAAACCCCTTCCAAAGAAATGAATTTCATTGGATGGAGTTTTGAACGGCCTGTGCTGATTGATTGAATGATTTTTATGTACATCAAACTTGACTGCTCTATGTCGCAAACCAACCGTCCTCGCACGCGTGTGCATGCGCTCGCAACTCGCCGTGAGCATCTCAGTGCAGGCGAACCGAGAGAACATGGCTGCTCGCTGCTCTCATCTATGCCGCTGTTTGCTCTAGTACTGAAGCTTCTACTGCTCTTCTTTTTTTTTTCTTCTTCTTCTTCTACTGCTCTTATACTTCAACAATTTTTTCACTAACAGTAAATGTTGTCACCTTCTTGAAAGAATCAGAGAATGAGTCTACAGTATATGCTAGAAGACATAATGAATAATATGAATACATAAAAGGTTTAGGACATATTTAAGATGCGGGTAGCACAGCTTATGGACCCTCTGGGATGAGGATTATCTTTCAGAATTCTTGTCCTCAGTTACATAATAAAGGCTGGATGAAAACACAAAGAATCTAAAAGAACCAAAACAAGAAAATAAATAATATTTACTGGAATATGAAAAGTTAGAGAGTTGCTGACATAAGTTTTACTTCAAGCTTCTGAGAAAAACACATCAGCTGTTCCAGGGATTAAAGATGTGACCCGTCCCGTATTAGTCTATCTAACCACTGGGCCAGACTGCAGCACCATTATACGAAGTAGTGATGCAGACAGAGACTTGCAGAGGGGAAAAGGAATATTGGGAGGAGGGCGAGGAGGGCGAGGGTGGCCAGGCAGCGCAGGTGAGGCGGCAGTAACAGCGACAGCCCTCCCGTCGCTGTGGGAAGCTGTGCAAGACTGTAATCAGATTTTGCATGCTGCTCGAACATGTCAGGCGGACGCTGCTTTCAGAAAAGCGTGATTTGTTTTTGACAGGAAGAATGTGTGCACGAATAGCAGGGATTAAGTGTAGGTTGCAACTGCTTTTACAAGCAAATTTTGGTGTGTTTGGATGCAGAGTGTGTCTGTGAGAACTGACACCAAATGTGCGCTTTTGCTAATTTTCATATGGGTGTATTTGAATATATGTGTCCTCACATAAGAATCACAAATCTCACGCTTTGGAATCAGTTCATCAATTAGAGACAAACACTTTCTTTTCCATTTAGCAAAGCTCATCTCGTTGAGTTTTTGTACAGGTAACGTTCCAGTATTAAAGAGCAATAACCACGATGTGAGCTGCTGCTATAGTTGGCTTTCAGAGACTGTAGTTCAATTAGTATGGAGCGGCACTTTGGCACACCTTGACTTCTACGTAGAGATGCACCGATCAGGACTTTGGGTGGCCGATCGCCGATCACCAAAAGCAGCATCTGCCGATCCCGATATTGCCGATCATCGATCACAGTGTCAAATCCATAAATTCTCCAATACTGTTTTCTCATGTACATAACATAGACATTATGTTATTAAGTATAACAATTAGGAGATGGGAAATTATCATGAATTGACCACAGTTTTATTGCAGGCAGAGGCAATCTGCAATATTTCACACTAGCAGAGACTCTTGGAGACAACATGGACTCAGATTATATAGAGTAAGTGTAGTTCACTAGCTTAAGCTTTTTGTGGCAATAATTTTGTGTACAACACACAACATGTGCAGTGCACCAGCACAGACAACAGTAAACATTTCACTCTCAGAGTTAGGGCTGGGCGGTATGGCAAGTTTCTTATAACACCGTCTTTTTTTTTTTAATTCCTCCCGGTTTTACGGTATTTGGCACATAAATATACATATATTTGATCATGAAGGTTTTGAATGTGCTGACGATCGACCAAACAACAAAGATCATAGAACCCTCTGAAAGCGGCTGTGTCTGTTTACACCACGTTTTTTTTCTCTCCCTCTGCCTAATCACACTGCGTGTTTGTCCGCTTCATGTTGACATGACAGACACACATGGACCAATCAGAGCGAGCTGTAGTGTTGCTTTGTTTAGCTCCCTCCCCTCTTTCCCAAACACATGAGGAGAGCAAGCAAGAAATCTCGCGAGAATTCACTAAATATCGTTCGATTTTGTAACAGAACAATGAAATCTTGCAAGATTTTGTAAATAAAATCGATCGATACCGCATTTTAAATATTGATTTGATATTGGCATATGAAAATTTTGCGATATTTCATTGCAATGATATTTTTCCCACCCCTTTTTTCGAATTGTCGGAAATGGATAACAAAACTACTATTTGCAATGACTGCTTATTTTTTCAGCTGGTATCAATATCGGATACCGACCATATGAGTTTTAAAATATCGGCATATCAGATAAAAGTTCGGCAAAAGTTCCAATATCATGCATCCCTAGTGTGGACCCATTTTGGATATTTTTACAGATGCTGGGGGGTATTTCAATAATACCGCAATAATAATGATAACCATCATAATGGTCACAATGATCTGTGAAATTTTCATATCGCTACATCCCCAGGTAAAGCCACCAAAAATTTGTTGCATACACACGGGGCCAGATTGGGAAACAAAGTCAGGCCGGGAGTCATACACTCATTCACGTAACCCCAACTTAATCTCACAGCAAAGCTATAGGACCAACATTTACACAGACCAACATTTTCTCTTCTCTACCATCATCAAAAGGTTCAATAGAACAGTTATATTATCGTGTTTGGCCAGATTTAAATCCCAGCATGCACCTGCACACGCGCTGCGTTTGGCAGCCTCCTCCTCCCTCCAACAGCCAAACCAGAGCGATCATTTCTACTCTTTACTGTTCTTGGCCTTTTATCTGGAGTTTTTTCTCCCGATTTCCTCTCTCAGCTGTTTTGATCATATAATTATGACCTGATTGTCCGTTTGCATTTACATGCTTATGTATTGGAAATAAATATAATTTACACATTGGGGGGGGGACATCCACTTAGTATATTTGTTTTGGAGCAGTTATTTTAATTGTTTTTATTTGTTTCAGTATATTTCCACAACAATAAATTAACTGTAGAATAATACAATATTATTTTCATGTTGACAGGCAGCCCTGACCCTACTCCACTTGCTGCACACCGTTGGTAGTGATGTCACAAGTTTACATCGCCCCAATCCGTCAAGTAGGCGGAGTCCGTGCTTGTGAATTCCACAAGTGCAGACTCCCAGTACGTACCCACAAGTCTGTACTCACATGTACACGAGTGTGTAGTACACAAACTAGGAATTGAGAAACGGCCCTTGTGACGTGTGCAGAGCTTGATGTCAAGCTTGCACAAGTTTGCTAATTACCCACTGACTGGAGTCAGGTGTGTTGCAGCAAGGGAGCTCCTAATACCTGCAGGACACCGGCCCTCGAGGACCGGAATTGGGGATCCCTGCCTTAGTCCATATCATACACCAACAATATTCACTATAAAAGTAAAAAAAAGTGGTCCACAGCAACGTCACCTGATGTGATGGAACATTAGAAAATGAAAAGCTCACCCTTGTAGATCTATATCGATATATCGATATAGATTGATATATCGATCGTAAATCGATCCAAAAACCCAAAATCGGCCAAAAATCGATATGAAATGAATGAATGAATGAAATTTATTTATAAAGCACTTTTCATACAAATGTAGCACAAAGTGCTTTACATATTGCAATCAACATTTCAACAAAATGACAATTAAACAAATAATTACACAATTCTCTACCTCCCACACACACACACATGCATACACCCTCCCTCAGCATTTGTCATAACTTAATAAAAATAACCTGGTTTGGCGCTGCTGTGAGGAAACGATATCTTGGGGATCCGTCCACACTGGGAGCCACCATGGTCTCCGAAGCCACCACCAGATGGACCCTCCAGGTCCCGGCTGCGAGAGGCCCACACCACAACCATACAATTGCAGAGCAGGACCCCCCCAGCCACCCCAACCAAGAGAGCCCCCCAATGGAAACAATCCCAGAGACCAAAAAGCAAAGCTCCCAGCATGGAGGACCCCCATGAGGAAAACACTAGAGTTGATGTTAAAGACTAAATCAAATAAATGTCATTAAGAACAAATAAGAACTATAAATATGGACTTAAGAGTAATAAAAACAACTAATACGACATGCCTTTGTAAAATCAGAACCATAATAACACAATAAAAAAAAAAAACATATTATCAAAATGGCTTTATTTTGAAGGTCCTACAGATGCGGGCATGAAAAAGTTCCTCCTTTTCTGCCAGAAGTGGTGCAGTAATAGTGCACCATTACTGCACTATCACTGGCTGAACGATTTGTCCCGCAAATACGTCATCACGTGCGGTGTCAAAACTTGGCGTGTGGAAACGTCCTTGTTCCTGGCATTCATTTAAAGTTGTCTTCATGGTCATTTCATTAATATTTCTGTGTTCTCCATTATTATTGAATGCATTCTGCATCGTTTCTCTGATGAGAAAGTACAGCCGACTGGGGGGAACGCAACGCTAGCAAGTCAGCATGTGTAAGTAAACAAGGGGAAACCCTCCGTATTTCAGAAGGAGCAAGTTAAACCGGTTTTCAGTGGAAGGAGGCCTTTAAGCTCTGAAATCGTCTCCCCTGGGCACACAGGCATTTTTCTGTGCGATTGAATTAGCAGACAAGTTGCTGGTAAGTGGCTGGCAGTCGGCTGAAAGGGGAACTTTTTCATGCCCAGATCTGTATGACAGCATTTTCACAACAAAATACATTTTTATAGTTGTGCAGTGGATAGATGTGACACAGGGAGATAATGCCGCAAAGCTTAGTTATTTTTAAGAAATAATAACCTTGTTTATTACTTGTAATATTGTTTTATATCGTTTTATATTTATAAGTAGATCCTGAATCGAATCGAAATCATATCATGACTGAATTTGAGATATTGGCAGACATCAAATTGCGTATCCATTGTATCGATATAATATCGTATCAATATTTAACCTGGACTAATAAAATTTTCCTCATTTGCTTAGTTTACTGCTGTTTTTGAGTTGGACAAGGACAGATGTGGACAGTAAGCGGACAGACCAAGCAGCCGAAGTATCTAAATATCCACCTGTCAGTTTAACACAGCACATGTTAAGTAATATTTTATCAATCCAATCTAGTCAAATCCAATCCAACTTTATTTCTAGTGCACTTTTACAACAGTAAATACTGCACACAAAGTGCTGTGCAACAGAATACACATAACATTTCAAAACAGAATTTATAAAAAGTATACGCAGTAAAAGACACAGAAGAAAAAGGAAAACATTTAAACGATATAAACAGTAATACCAAGAAAAGCAATCAATACCAAGAAATCCTAGATAGGATCTGCTGTATATCCAAAGTTGGAACAAACATAGCTTTATGTTTCAGCTAGCAGGAGATAATAGTACTGCACCAACAGAATGAAATCTAGACAGGGTCATTATTACAGCTACACGAAGAAGCTCAACAAGTGATCATCGTGTTATGTTTAGATGAAAATCTCCGTTCAGATCGCACCCAATAAAAAGAGATTGTTTTTGCCGTTGAATTGCTTCAGTTCTCTGGGAGTAAAATGATAAATATCCATAACCCCGCTTTGGCTCTACTATAGTGTATTCTGCTTTGAGTTCAGTATGACGGCAGGAGGACAGTGGGATGCATAGGTGACGTCATCATCTGCAACCTAAAGATCACGTGATGTAATCTGACGTGTAAGTAGTTCTGACTACACGTGTAGAAAACATTGTAAACATTGACACCCCTACCTCAAAGTGTCAAAGGGGAGTCTTGTAGGACACCATTTTATGAGAATTACAGCTTATGCGCTAAACACCATTCAATGAAAACGCATGCAAATCGAAATTGTGTTTTGTCAAAATTTCGAAACATGATTTTATTTAGTGCAAGATAAAGGGTTAAAGAAGACAAACAGCAAGAAAAGACATTGGTAGGTCAAATGGCACAAGAACTGAGCTCAAAATTCAGTGTAAATAGGTCTGATGGAGTGATGAATCTTCCTCAGAGCCCAGAACTCAACATCACTGAGGCAGTTTTGGATCATCTTGACAGAAAACAGAAGAAAAAGCAGCCAACATTGAAAGAAGAGCTTTAAAATGTCCTTCAAGAAGCCTGGAGAACAATTCCTGAAGACTAGTTCAAGAAACTATAAGAAAGCTTGTCTTAGCATGTTGAAAAATAAAAAAGTCTTAAAACCCAACACTTATTTTTTAAACTTTTTCAAAGTGTACGCACTTTTACCTTACACTGTACTTCCATTTATGGTTTCACCTACAGTACTTCCTCTTTCACTTGCTTTTACCAGGTGGTTCAAACCTCAAACTGTATCTCAGATTAAACCAGTGCATGCTTTGGTTCAGAAAGGAGCCCAATAACTAAGAGTAACAGATTTTAGCATGAACATAATGTTTTTTCACCTTGTTTGAACCTGAAATTTCTCTTTCAGGACATTCGCGCCATGCCTTAAGGCACATCGATGTGTGTGTGTGTGTATGGGCGCGCAAGAGAGAGCCCGAACAAGTGTTTTGCTCCCTGGCATCGTGCTGGTAGGATGCAGATAGCTTCTCTTTAATTGCCACAGACCCTCCGGCCAGAAAGCGGATTAATTAAGGGGCCAGACTAGAATCCCCAAGGGGTGGATGCCCCTTGCACCACCCCTGCACCAAGTGCACACATGCCTATGCACACAAACATTGAAGCAATGAATAAATGAAACACGTGCAAATGCGAAGGGAGGGAGCCTTTAACACATAGTTGGAAAGACTTTACAGGAGCACGTAGACACATGACATTTTTTAATTTAAAAAAATGTGGCGCCAAAAACTTTCACATAAAAATCTAAACCTTTTTATTGGCTTTACGGAAATCAAAGACTTTTCACAGCTATATTAACACTCCATCTATTTTCACTTCCCTCTGGGGTTATTGAATAAGAACATATATAATCTAAGAAAAGAGATCTTTGTCTATTATACTGTCCTGGCAGGGGAAATACTTTTAAAACCAAGACTGAGGAACATCTTCATTCTCATGCTACAAGTAACTGTGGCCAGGGTTATTATAGTTAACTAAAACTAAGACTAAAACTAAAACTAGCAGTGAAAAAATAATTTAGTTAAAGTTATACTGTGTAACTTTTGACTCTGATCTTAAGCCTAAAATGAGCAGTATTAGATGATTTTTCGGGCCAATATACAGTGACTGACGCGTGTCAGCACTCTGAGCGGGCTGCCCTCTGCAGAAACCAAACATCGTAACTTTGGAGAGGCGGGCCGTCGATGAAAGTGCTGTAAAGCAAGTTGCTTTACGGTCCCTAATCCGTAAACACAGAAAGCTCTACTTTCTCTCATTACTCGAAGCATAGTCGTGGCGGAACAAAGGAAAACGGTGAAAGTGATGTCTGAGCAGGCCAGAAAAAAAAGAGGCAAAGGGATCACGGCAGATCAAAAACAGGAGTGGACATTGGAAGAGAATTCAGTCGTTGGAGATTTCTGAAACAGCAGTGTGGAAGCAAAACCCACTCTCTGTTTGCCACGGTATCATTAGACTGGTAAGTAAGTTTGACTGTTGTGTTAACATACGAAAATGTGATGCTTTCCAATGGTGAAAAATCCTTTAGAAAATTCTTGAATCTTGATGGACTCGTTTATTTAAATATCCAAACACGGGAGAGGAGATTTAAATATGCATCATTGCCATGAGTCCTGTGAGACATTGGCGCCGTTGCAGGTTTAGCGCTCCTAGTGGCCAAAAGTTAAACTGTATAATTTTAACTGAAATAAAAATGAAAACAAAAATTAAGAAAAAAAACTAAAACGAAATAGAAACTACAGAGAAAACACAAAACTAACTAAAACTAAACTGAATTGTAGATAAATTCAGCTTAGTTTTCATTTTTGTTTCGTTTTCTTCCTTGATTAGACATGAGATGCCTATCCTGCAGCAGCTGCTGTTCTTCCACTTTTCCTCCAGAGGGGGGCAGTATAGCAGCTATCATCTGCGGCACCTGAACTAGAAGAAGGTGCTTAGCAGACAAAAAAGGCTAAAGTTGCAGCAGGTCGAAAATGCCACAGCCCAATATGGGAGTATTTCAAGTACGACCCACTAGTCGATAAGAGTAAGTATACTGTGATGAAGAATGATGGGAACAACTGTGGAATACAACTAAAAGGGAAAAATCCAACAAATTTGAAAGTTTATTTGCAAAGCTGTCACAGAGACGCTCATGAAAAGTTCATGGTGCAGGTGAAAGCGGCGGCTAGCCCACAGTCAGACAGGTGCCCCGCATCAAGAGCTCCACAAACCCAACAAACCTTACCTCAGTGCCTTGCACAGGATAGCGCATGTGCTACAACCCAAGAGCACCATAAGCGTGAGCAGGCAATGGTTGAAATGTTTGACACCAGGCTTTCCACAAGACTGGATGCTGGAGCACAGATTCAAAGCTCCGTGGTCTGCCCAAATTAACAGCTTAATCGGAGCATAAATGAAAACAGCCACTGAAAAACTTAAAGACATTGTCAGAGAGGCTAGAAGATTGACTTTGTGTGTCGATGGATGGAGCAAACGAGGACTGACAGCGGCTTTTCACAGGATTTCTGCCTGCTTTTATCACCCTCCAACCAGCAAGGCAAAATACATTAAATTTGCATCGTTTAGATCATCCACACACTGATGATTCAATTGCTCGTTGCATCGACCTGACATTGGAAACATGGGGCAAAAGTGACACATCCATCCTTTTCAACATCTACATTTCAAAGCTTTCTCTTAATACCTAAAAAAACTAAGACTAAGACTAAAACTAAATAAACTAAACTGAAACTAGTCAATTCCTCAAAATAAAAACTACACTAAAACTGCTAAGCCATTTGTTGAACTAACTAAAACTAAACTGAAATAAAAAAAGCAAACTGAAAAACTAAAAAAAATAAAAACAAATGAAAATTTTAAAACTATAATAACCTTGACTGTGGCGCAATGTGTTCCTCTTTCCGATCAAGCCTTTCACTGAACTGGGCGCTGATACGGGGTGATACGCAGTTTTGAAAGAGTGATATACTCTGACCTAATAACCAGCACAGAATACTCTTACTGATCAGTATCAACTATTGACCTGGAAGACTGTGCTTTGTTTGAGGTGGTTATCTCTGCACCAAAGACATCCTTCTACTCCTCAAGTGGGTGGTTGAATTTCCTCAGTGGCCAGGGAAACTGCCTCACTCTGGGAAAAATTACTAAATGTAAACACAGTGGCAAACTTTTCCGATCAAAGCTCTGATCCTGAACAGGAATATAACCACAGCTTCTCCGTGCTGGCAGGGTAAGAAAGACTGAGCAAACAAAAGCAAAGTGGTTAGAGAGCAATTTGAAAACAGCAGATATGACGTTGGATTCCTGCCCGTGCGACTGGTTTAATCTAGTTCCATCCAAGGCAATAACATCATTTGTAGTAACAGCTCAATCAGGCTAGTCATATTTCAAATGTTTTGTTGCGAACATATCTGGGGACTGGTATCAAAGAAGCCATCTTAACATTTCCTGCAGATGTTTACAGGATGGTCTTGTAAGGATGATTGGACATTTAACTCCTCCTCTGGAAGCTTTGATCATATCACACGCTCTTCCTCTCCAGCTTGTTTGGGTATTGTTTATAGCCTTCACTTTTCAAGTATTAGCGAGCTTATCAGTGTGCTAATGAAGTTTATATAAGGTGTAGGAAAGCTGCAGGAAAGCTACTGGTCACTGGGGTGAAGCTGCTGTTTGCAAGGTCAAGATTAAATTACATTAACGAATAACAGCATAATGCCTTCCTCATTTTCTTGGATCTGTACGTGCTTTATTATGATCATATGAAATGCTGAGCATGATGCATGTCACATGCCTCGTCTGCAAAAATAAATGCAGATGCAGATGGAGGGGGCACAGTTTGTCATGCAACATTAGCAAGGATGGTGCAATCTCTTCACTTGAATGGTTTTTTGTAATCCCCGCTTTGTTTTTCTCCTCACAAATACAATTTAACATCAAATAATCCTCGTCATTTTCTGATTTCCAGTTTTCAGTGTTTAAATAAAAGAAATATTTCAATGATAATTCACTGTTCATGCACTTAATACCTTGTAGAGCACGAGGAGCTCTGCAATATGGATTTTGGGGAGTTATACAGCAACATCCACTAAAATATGGCTGGAATTGGACCAGAAACAAGAAACTTTCATCTGCTCTGGAGGTTTTTGGGCTCAGGTTATCTTTAATGTATGTGTCAATATATACTGGCACGCAATGCAAAGATGAGGCATAAAACAAACAAATATCTCTTCTCTGCTTATCAAGATGTGATTTTAAACAGGATTACCATGAATTTATAATTGTATGTATTCATTTTTCTTCCATCCCACTATAAAAACCATAATAACCAGCTTTATCATAATTTATGTGATAGAACCAAAAGTACACACAAACATTGCTAAAAAGATTAAATATTATCTGTTATTGGATGTAAATCTACTTTGCGTTTTGTTAATCCCTGTCAGATTATTCATGCTACTCAGTAAAAGCACATTTCCGCTCCTACGGTCCTTTCCAGAAATCTGAGCAACAGATCGTCTCAATAAGTTAAGATTGTGGCTTCTGCTGGGTCACAGATGACAGAAGCAGCCCAACTGCTGTTGGCTTTTATAATGAATAATGCATTTTTGTGTCATGCGCAACAGCAGAGCCATGCAGATACAGGACTTTACTCGCATAATCTTCCTGACCCCGGCCATTTTTAATCCAGGGTTTGCTGGAATCTGGCTATCGGACATCCACTAGCAGATGAAAATGTTCGCACCAAGGGCAGCTCCCTGGAGTGAAGCCCAAACCCTGACAAAACCCCCCTGTCCATCTGCCTTCATCTGGCACCAGCAGCTGCAGTTAAAACTACACTTGACAAGCCAAAACGGGATAAGCTAGAGATAAAGGCCACTAGAAATCAATTTGGTAAAAACCTGAAGTTATCTTAAAAATCTGTGATATACAGATCTCTGTTTTTCTTCCAGGTAAATCAGTCTGATCCAATGACATTGGCTTTTTTACCAATATCCAACATACCAAGATCGTCAAATTTTAATTTCTGACCAATATCAACCAATACTGATATATGCAGACAACTGTGAGGATGAATCTCTCATATTTTGACATTTTCAGTTAGAGAAGTTGATCAAGAGTTTTATGTATAATATGTGCAAAGAGCTGGGCAATATAGAAAACATGCAAACAGTCGTCCTCAAAATTATTCATACCCTCCAATTAAAGAAAAGGCCAAATTCAAATAGTAATTCAAATAACAGGAAAATAAAGTAAATAATAAATAAATATTTACAAAATTATAATTTAGTGAAACAAAATATTGCTCTTGAAATATGGCTGAAAATAGTCATTAAAAAAACAAACAAACAAATAAAACTATCCCAGACACATTACAGCACCTTTTCTATTAACAGAGGACCAAAATACCAGTGTAGAAGGGTGTAGAAATCTTCATGAACATTACAGAAAACACCTGATTGCAGTGATTGCCTCAAAGTGTTAACAAAAGTTTAGCTTTGGAGCCCTCTCATGCTTGCATACTTGTTTTACTTTTTGTGTTTTTGTTTTTAATATTTCTTTCAAACCACAATTCAAAATCAGTCTCATAATTTTTATAGAATATTTATTCATTACTTGTATCAATTTCAACTTATTTAAATGGCAGATGATTTTTTACATTCTTTAATTGGAGGGTATAGATCATTTTGAGGACTACTGTAGTTATGAAAAAATTGTATCGACCGATATTCATTTCCAGTATATTGATAAGTATAAAAAATTTAAATATAATGCAGCCCTGACCTGGGTGCTGGCAGCTTGGGTATAAAAAAAAAAGTTCTCGGATATTTAAAATAGCACCAGTGTAACCTTGTTTCTACCTGATGATAAATATTCTAAATGTAATGATAAAAACTGTGATTCAGAAGGAGAAAGTAAATGTTGTGAATCTGGTTCACCATTTGACAAAATACCTGCATGCCAATAATCTTCTTCTCTTGTCAAAATAAAGCCAAATGCATTTGTACATGACCCATCAAAGACCCATCCCTGTAACATTTATTATGTGGAAGATAATTCACTGATCCACTGTTTGTTTGTTTTTTGTTGTTGTTGTTGTTTTTTTGTGGGGGTGGGGGGGATAAGAAGGTAAGCAATTCAAGCATTCAAACTGGCACTAAAAGGGTTCAAATCCTAAAAACAATTGACTTTTTGGTAGTTTGAGTCGAAAAGAAGCTGTTCAGATAAATTATGAGACAAAAAAAAAGCAGAAAAAAATTAATGTATGATGATTTTATAACAGTTTTTGTGCAGGGACACTTTTGTCCACTAGGATCACCAGAGGGTGCAACATTCATCTTCCGTGTATAAAAGACATTTGAGGAGCAAAGACACTGGATTTTAAAAAAAGTTGTCTAAAAAGAAGAGTTATTGCAAAAATTCATGCCCCTTCCGCAACACAGCTAAAATGATCACCAAGCAAAAAAAAAGAAAAAAAAGTGACCAAAATGGACAAAAGTGTCCCAAGGAGGGCATAACGGTTAAATGATATGTAACAGCATGGAAAATGCCTTTAATATCACTTCTAATGTGAAAAAGGCAGAAAATTGGTCGAGACTCATTTGCATTTAGAGATGCACTGATTGCACTTTGCTTGGCTGGTTTCAGTCTCCCTCTTTTTATTTATTTTTGAAAGAAAAAAATTGAAGTTGGCCAATTTTGGGCGATTCAGATTCACTAAGAACTGTAATTAGGCCTGGGGCGATAACAAATTTTGTTGGACGATATATTGTCCCACATATTATTGACAATTAACGATATTATTGTCGACCTTACCGAGACCAAAATAAGTTTGTTGTGTTGCTTTTTTTGGTGCTACCATTTTTAAACAGAGTCGGCGTACTAGCTCGTCTGTGTTGATGTTCCCACCTCACTCGTTGAGTCTGAAGCCGAAATGTTCCCACACCGGAGCTGGAGCATTTGGCTTTGGCATTTGACTCCCCTCATTTCATTTTACTAAGCCACAAACGTGCCCAGGTGCTGAGACGATGCACAGAGTGAACCCTCTTGTCATCCAATGTGTTTAGAGGAGAGAGAGAGACGTGGAAAACAAATACACGCACGCACATGCCAATATATCGAGGCTGGAAAAATTATCGACTTCACTTTCATTTATCGTGCAACTAATTGATTTATTGATTATCGTCCCAGGCCTAACTGTAATCAACTATAAACAAAGATAATCAGTGTATTTTCTGTTCTGGTCTGACATCAGCTACCAGAAAAAAAAAAAAACAGAAAAAGCCTGATCATGAATCATTTTTACATTTTCTCCAAATGAAATAAGTTGAAGCTGATCAAGCTTTAAAAGGAAAAATACAGAAAATCAAATAATAACAAGCTTTTTTTTTCCCTATTTAGATTGTGCATCGCAGTGGCTGAGATAAATGTGTGTATTTTACATACATATTTCTTCATGGATGGCTGCTCATCAACCCAGCAGGCGGTCAAGAGGACGGTGCATGTGAGTGTGTATGTGTGCCAGTACAAACTGGCCAGGGTCAAACCAAGTTCATTAAAATAAAGCTTTAATCTTTCTTCAGCTTCCATTCACACATTGCAAAATAAATGCAAACACACACACACACACACACACACACACACACACGTTCCTGCAGTTTTTCTACAGCGAGCACAGATTGCCACAAGTTAATTTTTAATCACCCAGACTCCAATCACTCAGGCTTGCAGTGCATCTTAACCACCAGCCACAACCATCAAAAGATCAAGAGGACCTGCTGGTCCTGGCCGCCTCGATGACTAACATCATCATCATCATCATCATTATCAATGTAATGTGCATGCACACGCCATTTCCTTTCCACACTGAACCAGTAAGAAAAAGACAACACTCCCCATCTGTGCCCATGCATGATTGTCTTTGGTTTGTTTGCTATCCTGTGTGCTAGTTCTCATACGAGGCTGATCTCTCTGCTACTTATCCCTCCCTTTAAACCATTATTGCCCTGCAAAAACGCTGCCCTTATTTTCCCTCAGTCGTCATCTGGCAAGTTTTTTCTGTTCATCACCTATTATCATCCCAAGCATTTTAGTTGGCTTAGCAGGTTAAATAAAGGTTAAATAACAAATCAAAGTGGATTACGAAATTCATTCTAAATTAGAAAAACAAAACAAACCTGTACAGGATGCATGACCTTTCAACCTTCGCTTTTATAGGATTACTGGATGACTGAGAAAAAAGAAGAAAAATCTGAATTCTCTTCTTAAATAATGAGGATGAACGGCTTTTTAAAAAGTATAAGCTAGCTTTTCTCCCTAAAAAGCTCATATTTGCCAACTTGGGACTCTTTTACAAAACACATTTATATTTCATAAAATACATTAACACACTCGGAAACAAAATTACATTTAGAAAATGCATTTACATTTTGAAAAAAAAATATTGTGTTTCACAAAACCCATTTGCAAACGTGAAACCAAATTTACATTTTAGGGAACATATCTACAAAATATTAAAAGCTAAATATTAAAGGCGAGGCAAATTAACAAGAGGCAAAACAAAAATACAAATCCTGAGACAAATTAAGAAAAGATGGCTTTTCATGGAAAGGGAATGTCCTAAACACTGTCTGTGATGCACAATGACCTCATCTTGTAGTTCAAACAATTGATTTGTGGTTGAGCTCCAAACAGGAAGTAATTGGCATGTTTAACCAATAACCCCCGGCTACAGCTCGCAGGAGTTGGAAATTGGTTGTGAATGGGCATGGTCGGTTAGATGGGTTAGGGTTATGGGTTGGGGGTTAGGGTGATAATAATCCAATCAAAATTAATCCAATAAAAAAAAAAAAAACACCTTACACAGATTAACACGTATGTAAATGCGCTTAATATTATTTCTCTACAAATAAAGTTCATATTCGCAAAAATAAATTACACTTCTCTGCTCTGCGTGATGACATAACTGGCGCAACTGGCAACTAGATTATTGCTTTGTATGATATTGATAAAAAAAAAAAAGACTGGTTAGGAATGGGGGAACGGCCTCATTCATCCAATATCTGATCCAGCTAAATAGTCAATATCAGAGTCAATATCCGATCCAGGTATCGGATAGGTGCATCTCTACCTAACTATTCTCAGATGTTATCTGTGGCATCATCAGTGTAAAAAAATGAATATATATGTTCAGTGGATACAGAAAGTATTTAGACCCCTTTAAACTTTTTTTTCTAACTCTTTTTTTCATTGCAGCCATTTGCCAAAATCAAAAAAGTTCATTTACATTCTCATTCTCACACTCAGCACCCCGTCTTGACAGGAAAAAAACAGAAATGTAGAAATTTTTGAAAATTTACTATTAAAAAAGAAAAACTGAAATATTACATGGTTAAAAGTATTCAGACTCTTTGCAGTGTCACCATAGACCGTTAATAGAGATGGACGTAGTATCCGGTTACGTCTGAACAGAGGAAAGTGAAGCCAGTTGGGCGTGTCCCACCGTCGCCATCTTGCCGTGTCACGTGTCATCACTCCCGGAAAATACTAAAATGGGCACAGCGTGGCCGGGGTGCAAATGATTGACAGCCAACGTACTCTGGGCTAAATGCAAACCGAACCAGACTGACCTCACCGAGAGCAAACAAGGGCTTACCGGCTTCCGGTCTGCTGCATGTCAATCAAAAGGATGAGTTATAAAAAAAAATCACCCCCATCACAGTTGACATGAAGGTAAACTTGACCTGTTAAACATACTTTTTTTTTTTTTTTTTTTAACCAGGCTGTAAACATTTATTTCTGCTGTGAAGTTGGCCTTTTTAACATGGGGGTCTCTGGGGATTTGCTCTGTTTTGGAGCCAGCCCCTAGCGGATCAAGAAAGAATTACAATTAAAGTTACAATTAAAAACTTCACTTTTCCAGCGGAGTTTGCCCCTTGAGTGACTCTCATATTTAACTCACAGGCTGTCCATTCTTTCTGATCCTCCTTGAGATGGTTCTTCTCCTTTATTGGAGTCCAACTGTGTTTATTTAAACTGATTGAACTTGATTAGCAAAGGCACCCACCTGTTTATATCAGACCTTACAGCTCACAGTGCATGTCAGAGCAAATGAGAATCATTAGGTTGAATGAACTGTCCAAGGAGCTCAGAGACAGAATTGTGGTGAGGCACAGATCTGGACAAGGTTACAAAAGAATTTCTGCAGCACTAAAGGTTCCTTACAGCATGGTGGCCTCCATAGTCCTTAAATGGAAAAAGTTTGGGACGACCAGAACTTTTCCTATACAAGAAGGACTCCTAGACTGTGAGAAATAAGATTCTCTGGTCTGATGAGACCAAGACTAAACTTTTTGGAGTTAATTCTAAGTGGTATGTGTGTTGAAAACCTCATCACCTGCCCAAAATGATCCCACAGTGACACATGGTGGTGGCAGCATCATGCTATGGGGGTGTTTTTCAGCTGCAGGGACAGGACGACTGGTTGCAGTTGAAGGAAAGATGAATGTGGCCAAGTACAGAGATATTCTGGAAGAAAACCTCTTCCAGAGTGTTCAGGACCTCAGACTGAGCCGAAGGTTCACCTTCCAGTAAGACAATGACCCTCACACACAGCTAAAATAACAAAGGAGCGGCTTAAGAACAACTCTGGGACCATTCTTGACTGGCCCAGCCAGAGCTCTGATTTAAACCCAACTGAGCATCTCTGGAGAGACCTGAAAATGGCTGTTCACCAACATTCACCATCCAACCTGACTAAACTGGAGTTTTTTTTTGTTTTTTTTTTTATACTGGTATGATCCCCGAGGGGAAATTAGGGCTCTGCATTTCACCCATCTCTGTACTGTGAGTATCAGAGAGCAGTGGGCTGCTACTTAAAGCGCCCGGGGAGCAGTCGGTGGGGGGGTTAAGGACCTTGCTCAGGGGTCCACAGTTGATCTGTAAGGAAGAATGGCAGAAGATCCCCAAACCCAGGTGTGAAAAAATTTATGACCATGTGATATTTCAGTTTTTCTATTTTAATAAATTTGCAAAAATTTCTACATTTGTTTTTTTCTTTCAAGATGGGGTGCTGAGTGTACAATACTGAAAAATAAAATGAACTTTTTTAAAATTGGCAAATTGCTGCAATGATGCAAAGTCTGAATACTTTTCATACCCACTGTATGTGTGGTTATACACGTGCATATACAGTATAAAACTGTTTGAAGCAAGTTGAAAGGAAGCAACTTCCTTTTTTTCTATAGGAATGTATTGTTTCCTTTGTAAATCGGGGCTCGGTAAGTCTTACTTCTTCCCACTCCTTTTAAGCATCAATGAGTAATTCTTATTTTGTGTAGCTTGATTCAATTGAATTTTGGACTTAATTGTCAGCTATTGTATAGTTCTGTATAATTTGTTTGTTCTGTTCCTGGTTTAATACTTGGTCGAAACAGTGTGTGAGTGTCTGATCTTTTTATGCTGTGGTAGCCATTATGATTCAGGTTGTTCTCAGCTCGTTTGTCTCCTTTAGGTGCTCCTGATGATTATCAGCTCTGTTGTCCAGGTCTGTTGTGTCTCTGTGCAGGGCAACAGTTGGCTGTTTTGCTGTATCTTTGTCTATTCTTTCTTCTTTCCACTCTTTTTTTTAATTTTTGTTCACTCCATTTTTTAACATCCTTCTTCCTCTTGTCAGATCCAGCAAGGACAGGAAAAGTTTTTTTTTTTTAACAAAAGTTTTTAATAACTAAAAAATGTTTTGGCTTCTCTCCAGATTCAACTTTAATCACTTTACTACCTTTTGTTCTTTAGCCTAATTCCTATTTTCATCCCTACCCCTAAGCCCTTCCCCTTGGGATTGAATTATTCCCCTAAGAAATGGGACAACCCTTCGAAATACTCATGCGTCACCAACAGTCTTCCGTGGCGCAGTAAACTGACATCACGGCTGTTTCCAGAAGAGTTTGCGATGCCTTCTGCAACAGCAATAATCTCTCTTTCTTGGATTATTTTTTCAGCTTTGAAAAACGTAAAAATGAAAGGAAAAGAAGATGCTCTTGACTGAAGCTTAACGTTGCGTTACAGACATGAGCAGATGCACGGAATGTTATGAAACTAGCAATTTTTTTTTCACATTTGTAATAAAAATGTCTGTAATACATTAAACAACAAGGTGATGTCATCGCACATCTTCTGGTATTTAGGACATTTCCCTTCCGTGAAGTGTTTTTTTGTTAATTTGCTTCAGGATTTGTATTTTTGTTTTGCCTCTTGTTAAACTGTCTCCGCACTTGCATAAGTGTTAATATTTCATAAATTTGTTTCCTAAAATGTAAATTTGTTTTCAAATTTACTGATGTGTTGAATAAAGTATAACTTTCTGTTGAAAATGTAATTTTCTTAATGTAATGTCTCTGAATTTGTCAATGTATTTTTTGACATGTATAATGTGCTTTGCACCTCTCCGCCATCGCAGCTTGAAGACTTCGCCTCAGCAGTGTGCTATCCAGAGCCTGAGTGTGACGCTAACTAATCTGAGTCTTTTCCTTCACACAGAAGTGGTAAACAGCTGCTTTTCTGGCTTGCAGCCTGAAAACTACCATCTTCGGGGACACTGTACAGCAGCCAGCCCCAGAGCTGTATATCATAGTCTAATACAGAGTAAATAAACTCCTTTCTCAGAGAGCTGGCCTTTAAAGGGTGCCCTCAGTTTAAAAAGACTCTGACGATGAGGTTTACCACAGCCACGCAGTGAATCTTAGCCAGAACAGCACACTTTATCAAATTGAATTTTCTTTTGCGAGGCTTGGTGTGCTTGTGTATCCGTGTGTAAGCGCCCATTCACAAGTGTGTCTCTGTCACCGTTCCAACTGCTTCTCTCCCCCTTCTCGCCTCCATCGTTGTTCCCTACGCCGCTGCTCTCCAAATAGAGCACGCATTCATCATTCGGTCTTGTGTCTGCCTCAGTAAGAAAATGGAATGTTTCAGGTCTGCACTTGTAAATGACCTGCAAAAGGGTTTATTAAGTCACCTTCCCTGCCTCCAGCTAACCTACTTCCTGAAACCACAGAGGAGTGAGACAGACAGACAGATGAGACAGGCGATTTAACAGGAGAGGAAGAGAAAAATGGTCGAGCAGACTTCTAACTCTTGTCCTAACAATCAGGAGCAACCGACTTCTCCGGGGAGCTGCTCATCACTCTGAAAGTGAAAGCCCACAGTGCAGAAGGCTACCGAACAATAAAGCGTTTTCCACAGTTGCAAATAAAACATGAGGAACAGGGGAGGTCAAGCTGAAGTCATGAAGATCAATGAAAAACTTTGTAAGAGAAGTGCTTGTAGATTTGCTGGAAAGGCAGATCAATACCTCCTTTTAATGACAAAAGATTTTCAGGGAAAGCCAGCAGAGCCTGGAGAGGATGTCCAGCAACTCAATATGAAGATGGACCGAGCTCCAGCGCTCACCTCCCATGCCAGAAACCCACCTTAGATTTCACATAGTGCCCACAGTCCTGTTAGTTTTGAGCTTCCTGTCACTAACAGGCACTGTATAATGTAACAGTAGCTTCAATAGAACATATTTAATGGATAGAACTTCACTTTAATCAAGTTTTTATCAACACCAATCTTAAATAATGTGGACTTTGGAGGGAAAAAGTACAAACTGACTAAATCAGCATATAAATTCAAACCATGGAAATAAGACGAGAACTGGAAAAACGGGAAATGTGCTGGTGGTGGTATTTCCCTCAATGCAGCTCACCTGTATTAACAACACATTTAGGGTAACTTACTTTGGGAGTGTACAGTGGTAACAGTTGTAGTTACTCAATACTTTTTGAAAGTACTTCATGATTTTATTTTTGTGGCTGAATAATTCAAATGGCACAAAATAGTTGCACCTTTTACCATTGTTTCTATGCAACAACATTATATGGACATAAAAAATACAGTTTACCTGCTAAAATGATGACTGGTTATGAATATGCAGGATTTCTAATTAACAATGTAGTTACGTATAACTGCTCCTCAGCTTACTGGTCATCGCCGTGTATAAAAACCATTATTCAAGCAGCCTCTGCATCATGACAGAGACGTCCACGGTGTGACAGTTAAAGCAAAAAGCATGTCCACACCAAGTTCCTGCTGCAAAGCAGAGACAATCCTGACGTTGTCGTTTACTTTAAGTATGGTGGACTTGAAATCATCATGTGTTGAACACAGAAACACATTCAGTGAAACACTTCCTTTAATTTATGTAGAAATGTTTCAATGATCAAGTTTCTTAAACAACCTCATGTACGGCATTATAAGTTTCATCAAGGCCATGTAAGTTAGACAAACTCAGATCATTCCAGTTAACTGTTCTCAGCCATTCAAGCTGATAAAAAACTTTTTTTTTTTCGGTATCTATAATTAGGTCTTAAATGTTTTTGCTTTTCATGGCTGGCTTCCAATCACTGAACAAAACATCCAAAGATAGTGCATGTGGCCATCCAGATAGACTGAAATGGAAAACAAACGTCCTCTTATTACACATTATTTTTTGTGAGGCTTGCATGTGCACATTTCTACTCTGCAGCAACTTCAGTAACAACAACAACAACAAAAAAAGACCTTCATAGAGGACGGATGAAAACCTCTTCTGCACCCTTGCTGCAAAATTAACAATAAGACTAAATCTTACCATCCAAACAGACCTAATTAAGTTAGAAAACAAGTAGAAATAAAATATTTGTATGCAGCATACAAAGATATATTCAAAAGGGGGAAAAAAATGGTAAAGTATCATGAAAGGAACACCTCTGACTGCAGAAGGCAGATCTATCTTGCTTTGGGCTTGTGTTGCAGACTGTATGCACAGTCTGCAACACAATCTGTGTGTGTAGTTCTTCCTTATATCCCTGAAGGAAGGAAAAGCAAACATCACACCGCATGTCGGGACCAAAAAGGATTCTGCAATAGGCTGACAATCCCCAAAACGCCTTCAAATTTACAATCAACTACCTCAAGCTGCACAAACTGAAGGATGAACCACGATTCTCACAGCCCCCAAAAACATTATCAGAAATCTGTGGACCTCAAAGTAACAGTGCAAGTTTTCCACAAAAATACACCATCCTATGGAGGAGTGTACACGCAGCATGCCCTCTCAGTCCCTTTCTGCTCTTTTTTTTACTATTTTAAACTATTAAACAATAACTAATAATAAACAATAATAATAATAGTATATTAATAACACAGCAAAAAGTGTAGCCTTTCATTAGGTAGCTTCCAGATATACAGAGATATTTAGACCAAGAAAGCCTACTTTTAAACAACTTTAAGTGCATGTTTTGTTCAGCTAGTGGTTGGAAATTAGAAGGTAAAGGTCCTTAGGTTTTACAGCAAAAAGTGACAAATTTCCAAAGTGACAAACCTGAATATTCATATTCAATGACTGAACATTATTTTCATACTTTTTACACAAAAACAAAGAAAAAAAGTTAAGTTTGCGAACCTTTTTTCACCTTTTCTTATGAGAATCACACAAAAGCCACTTCAGGTGCTTGTTAACGTCTCTCAGTTGGAATAAACATGAAAAACACCGCAGCATATTTATCAGACAGGCTGCAGGATATTCTTTGCAAATACAGACGAACTCGAACTGACGGTGTGACATCCAGAACAAATAGAAAAAGCTCCAACCTGCCTCCATCCAACAACAACCCAATCAACTAATGGGTGCATTCAGATGCGCTTTGTGGAAAATACTGAGCACGTGCTGCAGTTACGAGCCTGCATATAAACAGTTTGCTGTTAATTGTACTCCTCCTCGCCTTACAAACGTTTCGTCTGATCATAATTGGGTTCAGTTTAATTAAAGGGTGTTCACACGTGGTTGTTTCGGGGGGGGGTTATGATTGAACAGGTGAAATCAGTCACACCGACAAGAATGGGGCTCTCAGTTGAAACGATTGCGATGAATAAAACCTCAACACTGACACACGTGACGCTTGTTATAGGACATAAAAGACAGAGAGAGAAAAAAGACCTCATCAAGTGGTCTCACACCGCGGAATGTGGGCCAGATCAGATTAGATTTTTGGGATCTTGCTGAATGAAATCACTCCGCCGCGAGTCTCCAAATGGCACACAAGTCCGCTGTGAATACTGTTTTTCCCCGAGGTGATGAGTGTCAGCAGGCGTCCATAAATCCGCTTTTTTTTGTCAAAGATGTCAGAGAGGATTTGTTCTCACTACTAAGCATAGAGAAAGAAAAAGGAGGCTGCCCTGGCACGATGGATACAAACACCTCTGAGCGCCTGTTTGTGCCACACCGGCCCCGTTATCCCCACTACATCCCAGACATGCTGCTGCTGTGTTACTATGGGGATTAAAGCAGTCATGTAGGACAGGGATGCTGCTCTTACACAATGGCAAGCGCCGTTACTCACCTTCATCCCGTAGCGGTGATCAGATAGCTACGACGGTGGTGGCGGTGATTTCTGGCGCTCGACGGGCTGCCGCGAGTCCCGGACAGCTCTGCCACCGCGTCTCCCTCCTCCTCCTCTGCCTTCTTCTCCTTCTGCTCTATTTTTGAAAAACGCCCCCGTTCCACCTCCGTGGCTTCACCTGGCTCCCCCTCATGTGTTTGGGGAGGTCGGTTGGCTGTTTGCTTATTGTTCAGGTGTCGCAGTCGGTGGGGCGGCGGGTCTGTTGTCACTGACTGGAGGCTCCTCGCGACTCCTCGTGCTATCAAGCGGGAGGTGGTTGCCTCCCTCTATATGGGCTGTGTACCCTATCTCTCCCTGTTCTAAGTATCCAATGCGCGCGCGCTTTTGGTTGTGACGACTGGATGCGTGCTTTTTGGATTGGCCTTGGCATGCGCATGCACGCGTGAGCCCGGCACATATGGTCAACACACACACACACACACACACAGATACAGATATTAACCCATGCGGACTAATCCGAACAAAAACTCATTTGGAGGCAGTGGTGCTTGAGGTATTTATATTTTTTGGTCAATAAAAACATCAATACACCATC
>JALJCO010000927.1:0-28437 GCA_023101725.1 Atherinomorus stipes
TTTCCTCGCATTACTGCTTTACCTGCTTCCCAAAGGACACATGCTGGGGTTTCTGGTAAGTCGTTGTTCTCTAGATAAATGGACCATTCTCTTTTGAAATAGCTGATAAACTCAGGATCTTTCAGTAATGAGGTGTTGAATCTCCAACTCCTTGTTGTTGGTTTAACAGTTTTATTTCTCAGAGCTACTGATACTGGTGCGTGAAATATTTCTAAATGTTGTGATGAAACTGAAGTGGAAATCTGGATGAACGAGACCACTTCATGACAGACTGACTTTAATGAGCAAAAACGTGTCTGCATGCTGTAATACCTTATCTGGAATCAAAAGGAGTCTGGGAGTTTAGTTTAGTTTATTGGCTAAACACCTCCAGTCACTCATCATCATCATCATCATCATATCTCAGCGATGGTACAGCGTACCCCTCTGATGGATTCCCCTTTTCTGATCTAAAGAAGTTATCCAGCATTTCTATCCTCCAGCAGGTTTACAATCCACCACTGAATGTTTGTTCACAGACTATCTGGTTAATCTACAATGATCCATGAAACAGGATTATTAATCCCATCTTCATCATAACAACATCACCATCACTACTATGTTGCTGAGAGACCTGGACATGATGATGGAGACGTTTAATGTCACATTTTGACGGAGAAGCATTAGAGGTTCTGGATGCTGACTGGGATTAAAGGTTCTGATGCTGACTGGGATTAAAGGTTCTGATGCTGACTGGGATTAAAGCTTCTGATACTGACTGGGATTAAAGGTTCTGATGCTGACTGGGATTAAAGGTTCTGGATGCTGACTGGGATGAAAGGTTCTAGATGCTGACTGGGATTAAAGGTTCTGGATGCTGACTGGGATGAAAGGTTCTAGATGCTGACTGGGATTAAAGGTTCTAGATGCTGACTGGGATTAGAGGTTCTGATGCTGACTGGGATTAAAGGTTCTGATGCTGACTGGGATTAAAGGTTCTGGATGCTGACTGGGATGAAAGGTTCTAGATGCTGACTGGGATTAAAGGTTCTAGATGCTGACTGGGATTAGAGGTTCTGATGCTGACTGGGATTAAAGGTTCTGATGCTGACTGGGATTAAAGGTTCTGATTCTGACTGGGATTAAAGGTTCTGATGCTGACTGGGATTAAAGGTTCTGGATGCTGACTGGGATTAAAGGTTCTAGATGCTGACTGGGATTAGAGGTTCTGATGCTGACTGGGATTAAAGGTTCTGATGCTGACTGGGATTAAAGGTTCTGATGCTGACTGGGATTAAAGGTTCTGATACTGACTGGGATTAAAGGTTCTGATGCTGACTGGGATTAAAGGTTCTGGATGCTGACTGGGATTAAAGGTTCTGGATGCTGACTGGGATTAAAGGTTCTAGATGCTGACTGGGATTAAAGGTTCTAGATGCTGACTGGGATTAGAGGTTCTGATGCTGACTGGGATTAAAGGTTCTGATGCTGACTGGGATTAAAGGTTCTGGATGCTGACTGGGATTAAAGGTTCTGGATGCTGACTGGGATTAAAGGTTCTGATGCTGACTGGGATTAAAGGTTCTGATGCTGACTGAGATTAAAGGTTCTGGATGCTGACTGGGATTAATGGTTCTGGATGCTGATTGGAATTAAAGGTTCTGATCCTGACTGGGATTAAAGGTTCTAGATGCTGACTGGGATTAAAGGTTCTGATGCTGACTGGGATTAAAGGTTCTGGATGCTGACTTGGATTAAAGGTTCTAATGCTGACTGGGATTAAAGGTTCTGGATGCTGACTGGGATTAATGGTTCTGGATGCTGATTGGAATTAAAGGTTCTGATACTGACTGGGATTAAAGGTTCTAGATGCTGACTGGGATTAAAGGTTCTGATGCTGACTGGGATTAAAGGTTCTGGATGCTGACTTGGATTAAAGGTTCTAATGCTGACTGGGATTAAAGGTTCTGATGCTGACTGGGATTAAAGGTTCTGATGCTGACTGAATGAAAAAGTCTGAGACACATTCTCACTCATCTCAGAAGTGAGAACATTTCTTGATCTTTTTGTTTGTAGAAGTTTGAAGCTTTTCTGGTTTTAAATTAATTATTTCAGACAGAGTTGGAGAGGAAAGGATTATTCAACTATCCATATAGTTTACATATTCAAATACAGTAAATTGTCCTTTAATTGGTTGTCTGACTCTCTGGTTGTCTTGTGATGGACTGAGGACGGGTCCAGGTGTTTCCTTCTTTCTTTACATTAAAACATGGACAGACTGGGTCTTTACCAGGAGGATGTTACCAGAGAAAAGGATTTCATCTACGTCAAACATCTTTGTGGACTGAGAAGGAAGGAGGAAGTTTTTCCAGAGAGTGAAGTTGAAGCCCCAGTTTTTGAAAACTACTTCCATCTAATTGCGCTAATTGAATGCAAACCGCTTCTCCTAGCTATGGATGGATGGATGATGGATGGATGATCCTCCAGCTCCATGTGGAAAACTTCACATGAATCAGAGATTCAAGTTAAAGATTAAACTATTTTTATTGAGGAAGTGGAACATTTCTCTCCTGACACGACCTTGACTTCATGTGATTTTCCAACAACACACCAAGACAACACAATTAGTTCTGTAGGTGGGAGTCAGTCAGACTTGTGTTCAGGTAACAAATCGATGGTTGAAAGCACCGCAGCAGCAGCAGCCTGTCCATGACATGATGGCAGCAGGAAAACCCGTTCTGATTGTTCTACATGCAGAAGAATCGATGGAAAACATGAAAGATGCTCCAGAACAGCTTAGATCTGGTTTATGTTGTGGATCATCAGCCAGCTCAGAGGAGTGTGATGATGCTGAGGAAGATGGAGGCATCAGACCTTACAGGTTAGAACTGGACCAGAACTGTTGTCAGCTCCTTACAGCTCCAAGTTCTTCTCCCAGCAGGCAGCTCTCTAGCCTGCAAGAACTGCACCGAGCGGACCTAGAACTGGAAGGAGTGGCCGAGACCTGCCCGTTAGGGTTAGGTTACGGGATCAAGAACCAAATGTAGCATGAATTATGTTCAATCAAGGGTGTGTTCACACAGGATAGTCCAGACCTCGGTCCGATTGCGTGGGAATTTCTGAAATATTTTGGACCTCTGTGTGTTTCATTTTGTGTTCAAACTGCAGTAACTGAAGCGGACCAAACCACCCAGTTAAACCACCATAGTTAGACAACTAATAATATGGATTCGATTTTGTTACACCCCCAGCTCTGCTGGGGATTTGAGACGTGAACAAAGAGACTGGTCAGATGGTAAAAGGTGGAGTGAAGATATTTTATTTTGTTCAGGAGGCAAATTAATTGCATACAAAACACTGGGAAACCAAACTGAAAAGGAGATGGGGTTAGAGATGCTGCTCAGACAAATTAAATCGAAAAGACAGACAAAGCCTAACACTGAAAATGGGAACCAAATAGGGAAAACCAACACAAACCTAAGCTACAAATTCTAAGAACCAAAAAGGGAACAAGCAGCACCAATAAACTAAAACAACTGTCACCTAAACACAACTATAACAAAAGAAGGCCTAGCTATCCCAACTCCAAACTAACCCAGTGTAAAACCAACACAACTCAAGACCAAAACTAGCAACTAAATCCATTAACCAACAGAAACACTTGAATATCAAAAACTGTTGCTGAGAGTTAATGACTAATCTGGGAGATATGGGGGATTATCACGCTTCCGTGTTCCGAACTTCCGGTTTGAAACACTTAGACGGCCCACTTCCGGCCCAGTTCAATGTCCCTGCTTTACTAAATTTTCATGGATTCCAGTTTGAAGTGATGCTAAGGAAGAAGTGGATCAAAGCGATTCTCCAGAGTGAAGGGCCGAACTTTATAATAAAACAACGTAGCATGTTTGTTTGCAGCCGGTGGGGGGCACAACACCGGCATGCTAGCATTAGCCAGCTAGCCTTTACCGATGTGCTTAACTTTTGCATCTTAAAACACACATACATCTGAAAATCGGGTCTGTAAACCCCCCCCCCCCCGTTTCCAGTGGCTTTCAGATGCTTGTGTGTTTTCAGCCGCACAAAGTTAGGCACGTCATCAAGCTGGCTAATGCTAACCTGCTAACAGTAGTCCGCCAGCTACTTCTCTGTTAAACTAAATCGGATAAACGCCAATGCCAAGTTTTCATTCCAGACTGAAGTGATGCTAAGGAAGAAGTGGATCAAAACGACCGATTCGCCGCGGTGAAGGACCGAACTTTATAATTTTTTTTTTTTTTTTTTTTCTACTTGTCCTGTCCAGCATTGAAGCAAGCAGAACGGAAATCTGATTGCTTTATTCTGTTGAACAGTTTTGCTTTACCAAGCGGAGCTTTATGAACATAAGGCTCCACTTGATATCATGTTTATTCATTTTATTTCTTTAATTAAACATTTGTCTATTACACCATTCCATTTCACATTGCTGGGCCTGACAAGGGAGAAATGAAAGTTAACAGAGGTAATGATAGAAAGTAAAACAGAGAGAAAGGAGTAAGGAAGAAAAAAAGAGAGAGAGGAGAGAAAACATGAATCCACTTACACAGTTCACTCGTACATCTGTACAGTGATCCCTAAACAACCAAGGTCTCTGTTGGAAAAAAAAACAAGCAATCCCCTACAGGAGGACCTGCAGGTGGCTTAATTATCCTGAGATCATACAAACACACGCAGAACTACGCAGAGAAGAGGTACAACCTAGTCAGCGTGATGGGAAGTAGAGAAGAGGTACAACCTAGTCAGCGCAATGGGAAGTAGAGAAGAGGTAAAACCTAGTCCTCGCAATAGAAAAAACAGTGTCACAGTGTCAACATGCATAATAAAGGGTGCTCCGTGGTGATACAGTCATGCAGATGCAGCCTCGTCTCTGCAAGGAGGAGGAAGCCCGCAAGGCTCACGACCCAGGCCCCCAGCAGCCACCTAGAGGCCCAGATCCCAGCTACCCCCCCCCCCCCCCCCCCCCCCCCCCCCCCCCCCCAAAGAGCGGACATGCATCCCCCGAAGGGCGGCAAAGGCCGAACTTTATAATAAAACGACACACGTTTGTTTGTAGCCGGCAGACTGCACAGTCGTGTTAGCAGGCTAGCGTTAGCAGGCTAGCATTAGCCAGCTCGATGACGTGCCTAACTTTGTGCGGCTGAAAACACACAAGCATCTGAAAGCGTGTCCTTTCTTGGCAGTCCCCAGTTGTTCCACTAGAAACGGGGAGGTACAGACCCGATTTTCAGATGTTTGTGTGTTTTAAGACGCACAATGTTAAGCACGTCAGTAAACGCTAGCTGGCTAATGCTAGCATGCTGTGAAGTGCCGGTGTTGTGCCCCCACCGGCTACAAACAAACGTGTGTGTTTTATTATAAAGTTCGGCCCTTCACCGCGGCGAATCGATCGCTTTGATCCACTTCTTCCTTAGATTGACTTCAGTCTGGAATGAAAACTTAAGTATGTTCGGAGTTTATCCGATTTAAACAGTATAACAGAGCAGGAACGGCTGATGTTAACATGGCCCGGAAGGGGAAGTGCCCAAATACCGGGAAGTTCCGGTAAGCGTGATAATCCCCTATTGTGAAATATCAGGTCATTTGCTCTGATCAGGGCAACGTTGGGACCAGAAAATAAAACCAGTTCAGTCAGATACACAAACGGATCAGGAAGACGGTGTCCTGCAGCCTTTAGTTTCATCTGCAGGACATGTGAAGCTATGTGGTCTGTACAGTCCTGAAACAATACTAAAAGCCAAATATGGGAGAAAATAGAAAAGTAACCACCTTTGGAAGAGTTTAGTTTTTTAAAATTTAATAAGTAATCAGAGATGTGCGCGTTATTCCAGTGTGGCTTGTTATTAAAGCCAGTTTCTGGAGATGAATAATAGTTTATATTAATGATCCGATGTAAAATAAATAAATAAATAAAAATGTCAGAATACTTCAGAGATCTCTGGATAACATACCTATAGGTTATCATGACCTTAGACGACTGTCCAACGTTGTAAATCCAGACAACGCTGTTTTCCATGTTGGCAGATACGAGGTCTTTGGGACTCGTGCCCCCCAAAAAAAATGGTGGCGCCGCAAGATGGCGACACACACAAAACACTTGTTGGATTAGTCTGTATTGCGCTTTTCATGGCACTCAAAGCTTTACAGTAGGTCCATCATTAATTCACTCCTCATTCATACGTGGTGATGGTAAGCTATGTATGTAGCCACAGCTGCCCTGGGGCAGACTGACAGAAGTGTGGCAGCCATTTCCGCCAACGGCCCCTCCCACCACCACTGGAACATTCATGCACCAGTGGTGCCCCTACTGAAGGCAAGGAGGGTGAAGTGAAGGACACAACGACAGATGGCTGAGGGATCGGGATTCAAACCACCGATCCTTTGATCATTGGCCGACCTGCTCTACCACCTGAGCCACTGTCGCCCCAACTGCTCGCCAGGGGGCGACACTCCCCAGTAAAACCACTGATGATGGTGAAAAGCTGGGAGAAGTTTTTAAAGTGGAAATCTCTCTGCTTCTTCTTCCTCCTCCATCTCTGTCTACATGTTCCAGTTGTTTATCGTTCTTGTTTTGACCTCGGCTTCTTCAAACAAGCTGTTTGCTTTGTTTCCCAAACGATAATCTACCCTACTTCCTCCTACTTCTTCTGCTTTATTTCAGTCAACAAACGTCACTTCCATCAGGTGTGCTGGATAATCTGTTTGCAAATGAACCGAGACCCCCAGCTTTCAGGCGGACCAGAGTCGCTTCTTTGGTGCACCAGAGTACGGTTAGGGTTCAGACTGAACCAAACAAAGCAGACTATTTGTGGCATTGGACCACGGTCTGTTTGAAGCGGACCATAGAGCCAGAGTGTGAATGCACCCTAAAAGAGACAGAAAAGAAAGTACAGAATGTCTACAATGCCAGACCTCCTCTAATTCTGGTCCAGACCTGCAACTGTGTTCATCATTCATCAGTACAAAGCCCAGAAAAAGTCAGCCTTTAACCTCAGATACAGGTCTCATACGTGACTAATAAAACCAGGACCAGAGTTTACTGCAGCACACAGAGGACTTCATCACATCACAGCCGGACCTCCTCAGAGGGACAGTTTCAGGAACGTCCAGAGCTCCTCAGACAGTTTCAGGAACGTCCAGACCTCCTTAGAGGGACAGTTTCAGGAACGTCCAGAGCTCCTCAGAGGGACAGTTTCAGGAACGTCCAGACCTCCTCAGAGGGACAGTTTCAGGAACGTCCAGACCTTCTCAGAGGGACAGTTTCAGGAACGTCCAGACCTCCTCAGAGGGACAGTTTCAGGAACGTACAGACCTTCTCAGAGGGACAGTTTCAGGAACGTACAGACCTCCTCAGACGGACAGTGTCAGGAACGTCCAGACCTCCTCAGAGGGACAGTTTCAGGAACGTCCAGACCTCCTCAGACAGTTTCAAGAAGATCCAGTCCTCCTCAGAGAGACAGTTTCAGGAACGTCCAGACCTCTTCAGACAGTTTCAGGGACATCCAGACCTCCTCTGGCATCTCCAGAATGAAGATGTGGGCTCTGGGAGGTTTCTGTCTGGCTCTGCAGGTGTTCCTACAGGTGAGGTTTACTTTGATCAGAACTTGTTGGTTTAACTCCACCAGAGATGATTTAGTGTCATTCATTCACTAATAATTTTGCTCTAATTCCTACAAATGGATCGGCACATCTTCCGCCACAGCTTCCAATGAGGATTTCTTACAAGTCTTCACTAAGAAATTGAGCTTCTGAGGTCCAACATTTGTCCTTGAGCAATAGTTTCTCTCATAGACCTGATCCGTCACTGCTTTTACTGAATTTCAGACTTTGGCCCAATTCCAATTCCTTTCTTAACCCTCAATCTTAGTCGCCCTCAAAACCAAGTGTTAAGGGCTATTTTGTGACTTGGAAATGGGACACCCATAAATGCAGAAACATCTTTAAACTGTGGGGGGCAGCATTACGCCAAAGCGGCATTCAGTCTGTCAATTCAGATGAAGAAGACGCAGAAGAAGAAGAATTTATTTACATTTATCTGCACTGTTAACCTGCCTAACCATGGACATATTCAGCTGTCACCGCATACCACGACTTATTGAAAGGTAAACACCAGCTATAACGAAAGTTACGTAGGTAACTGTGGTTCTGTGAATTCCTGGATGACTGCAGTCAGCTGGCCGACACGTCATCTGACTGACAATTGTCATCAGGATTCGACCTGCGAAGAGCGCGAGGAGCTTTGTTTAGAGAAGGAACGAAACAGAACTATCGTTTCATAACTGCGACTACGGGAGATGACATCGGCCCGGTCGTCTAATACTGTTACCGGCACAAGCACGTTATAAAACAACGACATTAGCGCAGAGAAAAATGACCATTTTGTAACGTTAACCAACTTAAACGATAGCAACATGGCTGACCGCACCGGCCGCTATTGACAAAAGATCGTAAAATAAGAATAAATATGCAACAATGAGGTAACTAATCCACATGGGCCTAAACTAAGATAAAACAATGGTTTTCGTAATATTTATATCTCCATTAACAAAGAAAATGCTTAAGATTTGTAGCTCGCCTTCTTTGCTGCTGCATTCTGGGTAATCCTTACTCACAAGGGTGGTGTCGGAGAATCTCAATATTGAGGGCGATTCAGCCTCAAACTTGCCCCTTAACTTAACTTTCTGAGAATCGGGACAGCACTTGCACTTTGCGGGAGTGCACATTTTTTAGATTGAGGGTTAAGACAGGAATTGGAATTCACCCTTTGTCCTTCGTATCTCTGTGATGTTGCTCTACATACCAAACCTACAACTTGTCCTCTTGACATCATCCCAACACATGTTGTAAACTGTTTTTTGCACGGCTTGTCCCACTATGTGTTTGACAATAAATTCCAGTTTCCAGCGCTGGGTGGCTGCGGCCGTCCTGGGGCGGGGGGTCCTGGGCACTGGTGCTCGGGGTGGCCCCTGCCTCCTGGGCCAGGGGACCCGGCTTAGTGCTGGGGGGGGGGGGGGGGACGCGCCTCCTCTGGTTTGGGCCAGTCCTCACGTCCTGGTGTCTAGTCACTGCACCGGGGGCCAGGGCGCCTCTGCTATGTGTGTGTGTGTGCGTATGTCAGTAGGGGTGTATGTGTGGGGGGTGCAGGGTGGCTGGGTCTTTTCCACGCCGGGTGCCTGTCCTGCCCGGCTGATGTGTCAGTTGGGACTGACCTGCACGAATGAACTCGTGTGGGTCGGTCTCACCTGGTTCTGGGGCTGGGTGGGGTGGACTCGTGGTGCGGGGGAGGGTTGGTGGCCCCGTGGTCCCCATCCATGGTGTATGTGGGTGGGTGTATGACTGTAGGGGGGGTGTGAGTGCAGGGGGATGGTGTGTGTATGGTTGCCTGTGGGAGTGTATGGAGGTGATGGGGTGGGTAAAGGTACATGGGAGATGAATGTTCGAGTGTGGGAGGAGGGGTACATTGGTGGGGGGGGGGGGGGGGGGGGGGGGGGGGGGGGGGGGGGGGGGGGGGGGGGGGGGGGGGGGGGGGGGGGGGGTTTGTGTGTATCGGGTTGGAGGGGTTTGGGCGTGGAGTGGGGATGGATCTGTGAGGGGATGGGATGCCGGGCAGCTGAGTGATGAGGGTGGTGTGTGGGAGGGTGGATGGACGGGGGGTTCTGGCGGGGTTGGAGGATTGTGTATGTCACAGCCGGGGTGGGGGTGCGGGCTTGGGTAAAGAGAGGGTGGCATGGGGACCAGGGGGGCGGATGTGCGGGGACTAGCTGGCTATGTGGGAGGTCTGGGAGGAGGATGGGGATGGGATGGGGGAGTGTTGACGGGGGTAAAGTTGTGGGTTGTTCGAGGTAGAGTGTGGGGGTGATAGGATAGAATGGGGGAGGGGAAAGGAAAAAAAAAGGGCAGCTCTGCATGCCTCTTGGGGGGTTCTGCAGGGCCTGCGACTCTGGCCCCTCTGCTGACCTCGTTCGCTCCCGTCCCTCTTCCCCCTCCCTGGCCCGGGGTGGTCGGGTGCCCCCAGGGTCCGCCGCTGGTCCCTTTGCAGTGAATGCCAGTTGCCTGGCCGTGGGGGTGACCATGCCTTCCCCTTCTGCCCTGGGGGGATCCGGGAGGCAGGGGTACCTAATGCCAGTCACGGCTCATCTTCCAGAGGGGAATTCATACCCCCCCTGGTCTCCCTTCCCAAGACCTCTCTCCCCCTCTGCTCTACCTCACACACACGTAGGGACTTGGGGAGGGCATGTGTCAAGTGGGCATGGTGAGGGGGCACCAAAGTGCCTTTTTTTGCCGCATCTAGAGACAGCCTGCTCCCCAGTTTTAACCACACTTAGACACCTAAACACATAAAATATTGACAGTTCACAACCACTTCTGAGAGGCGGGCCACATAGCGTGTGGAAGGAGGGGGCCGGTTGGGTGGTCATACTGCCTACTCGACCCCACTCCCGACATGACTTGGCACTGCCTCCCAGTTTTAACTGCAAACAACACACATCTTACACACAGTCATGAGGGGGGGGGGGGGGGGGGACAGGATCCTTCTCTACCCCGGTCCCCAGGGTGCTATTGGGGGGGGGGGGGGGGAGTGGAGGCACGGAGGCAAGGGTCAGAGTGAGGTGGGTGTGTGAAAACAAATGAATGAGTGTGAAAGAGGAAATGTGGGAGGGGGAATTTGGGCTGGAAGAGGGAGAAGATGTGGTTAAGTGGTCGGAGGAAAGGGGGATGAGGGAAGGAGGCGTACGCTTGTGAGTGTCTGGTAGGGATGGTCGTGAGGGGCTGAAGAAAGAAGGGTGGGAGTGTGACAGGTCAGAGGGGAAGGGTGGGGCTTGACATGTAAGGGGGGACTGTATGGGGGTATTGGGGGTATAGGGAGGTGGGGCGTATGTGTGGGGTGGAGGGAAGGGTAGGTGCAGGTGTGTGGTGGGAGTGCATGTCGGTGTTAAAGGGTATCAGGAGCTGGGGTATGTGTGGAGGGTAGAGCGAGGAGAGTGTTGGGGGTGGAGGGAGGAGTGAGTGTGGGGGTTGCTCAGATCTGGGCCTCTGAGTGGCTGCTGGGGGCCTGGGTCGTGAGCTTTGCGGGCTTCCTCCTCCTTGCAGAGACGAGGCTGCATCTGCATGACTGTATCACCATGGAGACCCTTTATTCTGATGATGATGATGCTGTGACACTGCTTCCCATTGCTCTGACTAGGTTGTACCTCTTCTCTGCGTAGTTCTGCGTGTGTTTGTATGATCTGAGGATATTTAAGCCACCTGCAGGTCCTCCTGTAGGGGATTGCTAGTTTTGTTTTCCGACAGAGACCTTGGAATGTTGTTTAGGGATTTCTGTACAGATGCATCAGTGAACTGTGGAAGTGGATTCATGTTTTTTTTCTCTCTCTCTTCTCTCTCTCTCTCTCTCTCTCTCTCCCTCTCTCCCTCTTCCTCACTTCTTTCTCTCTGTTCCACTTTCAATCATTACCTCTGTTAACTTTCATTTCTCCCTTGTCAGGCCCAGCAGTATGATATGGAATGCTGTTATAGACAAATGTTTAATTAAAGAAATAAAATAAAATGAATAAACAGGATATCAAGGGGAGTCTTATGTTCATAAAGCTCCGCTTGGTAAAGCAAAACTGTTCAACACAATAAAAGAAATCGGATTTCCATTCTGCTGCTATGATGCTGGACAGGACAAGTATAAAGGAAGAAAGAAAAAAAAATTCCGGTTTGGTAAACAGTGCTGTTCCCTCTTGCTTTAAACATGCCGTTGTGCAAGCCTCTTATTAAAGAACCCAACCTGGACAGCTCCAAGTCTAACTATCAACAGATCTCTAAACTTCCTTTTGTTGCAAAGTGCTGGACAAAACAGTTTCCTCTCAACTTCTGTCCTATCTGGATGGAAACTGAATCATGGAAAGGTTTCAGTCAGGTGTCAGAGAACATCACAGCACCGCTTCACTCAGGTTTCAGATGACCTGCTGCTGCTTTAGGCTCAGGAAACTGCTGATTCTCCTGGACTTGAGCGTTGCGGTTGACACTGTGGACCATGCCATCCTGCGTCACAACACCTGGGTGGCATTCAGGGTCCAGCTCTGAAATGATTCAACTCGAAACTTATGTGACTGGTCTTTCTCTGTTCTGTAATAGATCTGCTCGTCTAGGATGTGGGGTTCCCCAAGGTTCCATCTTGGGTCCAGTTCTGTTTACTTATACAGCTGTGTGAAAAAGTTTTTGCCTACTTCCTGATTTCTTTTTTTTTTTTTGCATGTTAGTCACACTTAAATGTTTCAGATCATCAAACAAATTTAAATGAGACAAAGATAACACAAGTAAACACAAAATGCAGTTTTTAAATGAAGGTTTTTATTAGTAAGGGGGTAAAAATCCAAACCTCCACGTCCCTGTGTGAAAAAAGGGTTCTTCCCCTAAACCTAATAACTGGTTGTTCCACCTTAGCAGCAACAACTGCATCAAGCGTTTGTGATAACTGGCAGTGAGTCTTCTACAGCGCTGTGGAGGAATTTTGTTCCACTCATCTTTGCAGAATTGTTGTAATTCAGCCACATTGGAGGCTTTTCCAGCATGAACCGCCTTTTTAAGGTCATGCCACAGCATCTCAATGGGATTCAGGTGGGGACTTTGACTAGGCCACTCCAAAGTCTTCATTTTGTTGTTCGTAAGCCATTCAGAGGTGGACTTGCTGGTGTGTTCTGGATCATTGTTCTGCTGCAGAACCCAAGTGCGCTTCAGCTTGAGGTCACCAACAGATGGCCGGACGTTCTCCCTCAGGATTTTTTGGTAGAAGCAGAATTCATGGTTCCATTTACCACAGCAAGTCTTCCAGGTCCTGAAGCAGCAAAACAGCCCCAGACCATCACACTACCACCATCCATATTTTACTGTTGCTATGATGTTCCTTTTCTGAAATGCCGTGTTACTTTTACACCAGATGTAATGGGACCTACACCTTCCATAAAGTTCCACTTTTGTCTCATCAGTCCACAGAGTATTTTCCCAAAAGTCTTGGGGATCATCAAGATGCTTTCTGGCTAAACTGAGACGAGCCTTTATGTTCTTTTTGCTCAGCAGTGGTTTTGGTCTTGGAACTCTGCCATGCAGCCATTTTTGCCCCCCTGTCTCTTTCTGATGGGGGAGTCATGAACACTGACCTTCATTGAGGCAAGTGAGGCCTGCAGTTCTTGGATGTTGTTCTGGGGTCTTTTGTGACCTCTTGGATGAGTCGTCGCTGTGCTCTTGGGGTCATTTTGGTCGGCCGGCCCCTCCTGGGAAGGTTCACCACTGTTCCATGTGAAAACATTTGTGAACATCACCATTTGTGAAAACATGGCATGACCTCCACACCTGGGACTCGCTCTACTGATGACTGACAGCTGGCTATTTAAGGATCGGGTTTCCTCCTGCACAGCGCCAGATTGTCATACAGCTACCAGTGGTAGGCACTCAGGCCTGTTGTATATTCTTGCATCTTTTCGAGTCTGTTTTGACCACGTCTGTTCAAGATTTACTGTGTTTTCCAGAGATCCCTTTTTGCACTCAGGGATTCTGCCTGTTCCCACCAAGAATCCCAGGACTTGTTTTGGAGGCAACCAATAAACCATTTTTCTTGTCCAGCTGCTTGTTCTCAGGGTCCTCTTTTTCCTGCTGCATGACAGATTCTGGTCCACCATCCGGCAGCTCAGGAGGGGGAAGTCAACACTGCGTACAGTGGGGATGGGGGGCTGCTGACCTCGACTCGGGACATCGTGGGGTGGTGAAGGGAATACTTCAAAGACCTCCACAATCCCACCAACAAGGAGGAAGCAGAGATGCAGGACACTTTTCCAGTGTCCATGTAAATGCATCAGTTGGAATCTCTGATCAGAGAGATTTCAATAGGATACATTTATTATTTGACCATGTAAATGTAGTTACTGATTCCGATGGTTTCTGCGGTATGTTGTCTCTGCACCTGTTTGAACCAGGTGGGGGCTGTGTGACGTAGCAGATTCACGGTGCATATGCACCAAACTCCATTTTGGTGTCATGGGCATCAGGTTTACATGCAAAGTCAATGGCCGATGCGCATTGAGGCTGCGCATTTTTTGTGGTGGGCACAGTGCGTCTATATGGGTTTCACACCATTCGCGCGTCAAGTTTTGAGTGTCACGGACGGCAGGAGTTGGAACATCTGAACTTTTGCGTCTTGACGTGGGGCATCAACCAATCAGAGTGGCTCAATGTCATGACACAGACACACATTTTCTGCCAGGATGGGAAACACCCAGAAGAACCAGGGGAATCTCCTCTCTCTCTGAAGACAGAGGAGGATAAACTGTGATCTGTGTCTGGTCCTGGTGTCTGAACGGTGGTTTGATGACCTGCTGTCCTGATGGGATGTACTGGACTGTTAATGCTGCCCTGCATCGGGACATCGGGACGTTAAACTGGACTGATAATGCTGCCCCGCATCGGGACATGGGGACGTTAAACTGGGCTAATAATGCTGCCCCGCATCGGGACATCGGGACGTTAAACTGGACTGATAATGTTGCCCCGCTTCGGGACATCTGGACGTTAAACTGGACTGATAATGCTGCCCCGCATCGGGACATCGGGACATTAAACTGGACTGATAATGCTGCCCCGCATCGGGACATCTGGACGTTAAACTGGACTGATAATGCTGCCCCGCATCGGGACATCAGGACGTTAAACTGGACTGATAATGTTGCCCCGCATCGGGACATCGGGACGTAAAACTGGGCTGATAATGCTGCCCCACATCGGGACAAGAGGATGTTAAACTGGGCTGATAATGCTGCCCCGCATCGGGACATCGGGACGTTAAACTGGACTGATAATGCTGCCCCGGATCGGGACATCGGGGCGTTAAACTGGGCTGATAATGCTGCCCCGCATCGGGACATCGGGACGTTAAACTGGACTGATAATGCTGCCCCGCATCGGGACATGGGGACGTTAAACTGGGCTAATAATGCTGCCCCGCATCGGGACATCGGGACGTTAAACTGGACTGATAATGTTGCCCCGCTTCGGGACATCTGGACGTTAAACTGGACTGATAATGCTGCCCCGCATCGGGACATCGGGACATTAAACTGGACTGATAATGCTGCCCCGCATCGGGACATCTGGACGTTAAACTGGACTGATAATGCTGCCCCGCATCGGGACATCAGGACGTTAAACTGGACTGATAATGTTGCCCCGCATCGGGACATCGGGACGTAAAACTGGGCTGATAATGCTGCCCCACATCGGGACAAGAGGATGTTAAACTGGGCTGATAATGCTGCCCCGCATCGGGACATCGGGACGTTAAACTGGACTGATAATGCTGCCCCGGATCGGGACATCGGGGCGTTAAACTGGGCTGATAATGCTGCCCCGCATCGGGACATCGGGACGTTAAACTGGGCTGATAATGCTGCCCCGCATCGGGACATCGGGACGTTAAACTGGGCTGATAATGCTGCCCCACATCGGGACACAGGGACGTTAAACTGGGCTGATAATGCTGCCCCGCATCGGGACAAGGGGATGTCAAACAAGGGGATGTCAAACTGGGCTGGATCAGATGGCTGAAAGCAGACAGAACGATGACCGGAAAAAAAGAGGAGAGGCTCCTCCCGAAGCGCATTGAGTGTGCCTTGGCTGGGCTTCACTTAACACGCGTCAGGGGCGTCAAGACACTGGAAATCAAGCATCAGACTTTTTAGTGACCCAGCGTCCAACTTTGGGCGTCAGGCACATTTTTGACGCCCAAATCGTGTTTAAAGTGTATGCAGGGTGGGAAGATGGCGGAAACAGAACGGGACTGTGGATGATACATTTTTGTTAGAAACTGAAAGAATCAGGATTATTGACCATTTCCACAGTTAGAAGATGATAACAAAAAAACCCTCTATTTCACATGTCAGAAACAGGAACGTAAAGATCTGTCCATCAAGTATACAACCGATAGGATCACTTTCCCCCTGTCCATGTAAACATGTCAGCTGGAAGCTCTGGTTGGAGAGACTTCAGTCGGATGGATGAATAGATTAATTATCTGTCCATGTAAGCACAGCTAGTGTTACATTGACGATACTGAAATGTAGCCCCCGTTGAAACCCAGATACCCAGGTCAATGCCAATTTCTGAAGTAACCTTAATACGCCAAGTCGATCAACTATCTCGCTGATTATAAATTGATTGCCCTTGCACTTTTATTAAGTCCTGTACAACGGTATCCCTGCTGTTTTTATGCATAGTATTTATGTATTATCTATGTTTTATCCTAGAATATTTATTTTATCATTTTTTAGTGTGTTTGTGACTTTTATTCATTTGTTAGGTTGGATGCACATTGCTTCTATCCTGGGGGTACACTATTTCACTCTCTGTTCTTGGAATAAGGAATGACAATAAAAAACCTTTTGTAACCTTCTGCCCCACCTATTACCGCCTTCATGAGGTTAAAAGCTGGATGCCAAACAACTGTCTTCAACTATATGAGGACAAAGCAGGGGTTATTGTTATTCGTCCTCCAGCTTCATCTGGGTCCTCTGTCAGCGAGGATCCATGAACAAGCCAGAAACCTTCGAGTCATCTAGACTCAGATTTAGCGTTTGACACTCACATCAGCTCCAGGTGGCGGAAATGAAACATTCCTCTCCTTCTACAACCTGAAATCTGCTCCTGCAGCATTCACGTCCTCCAGGCTTGTCCTCTGGAACTCCGTCCATCATGATGTCTCTGAACTGTCTCGTCTGCAGGTGGTTCACACGGCTGCAGCCAGACTGCGTGGAACTGAGAACAGGGACAGTGTTATTCCTGTCTTCATGTCCTCCTGTCTCTATGTCCTCACGTCCTCTTTTCCTCATGTCCCAATGTCCTTGCGTCATCACATCTTCATGTTTTCACGTTCTCCTGTCCTGATGTCCCCATGTCTTTTCTAAGTTTTTAATTAAAGGTGCGGAGTCAACCTCTGGTGTCTCTGACGCTTTTAAACATGTGTAGAACGTTTCTCTGAGGTGATCTCCGTCTGATCAGCTGATCAGGAAACATTCAGGCTGATGACAAAGAGAATGTTAATACCTGGAACATCTGAAGGTTCTTTCTAACTGGAACATTTCTCCGTCCAGGCGACACCAGAACCAACATCTGGAACATCAACAAGGAGTCCACCGGCCTCCACAGAGACAACGGCCACACCTACAGAGACCTGGACCACCCTCAGGACCACCACCCTGCCTGAGACCAGCTCCACTCCAACCCCCACCCTCAGGACCACCACCCTTCCCAAGACCAGCTCCACTCCAACCCCCACCCTCAGGACCACCACCCTGCCCAAGACCAGCTCCACTCCAACCACCACCCTCAGGACCACCACCCTGCCCAAGACCAGCTCCACTCCAACCCCCACCCTCAGGACCACCACCCTGCCCAAGACCAGCTCCACTCCAACCACCACCCTCAGGACCACCACCCTGCCCAAGACCAGCTCCACTCCCACCACCACCCTGCCTGAGACCAGTTCCACTCCATCCCCCACTTCCAGAACCCCCACCCTCAGGACCACCACCCTTCCCAAGACCAGCTCCACTCCCACCACCACCCTGCCTGAGACCAGTTCCACTCCAACCCCCACTTCCAGAACCACCACCCTGCCCAAGACCAGCTCCACTCCAACCCCCACTCCCAGAACCACCACCCTGCCCAAGTCCAGTTCCACACCAACCACCACCCTCAGGACCACCACCCTGCCCAAGACCAGCTCCACTCCAACCCCCACTCCCAGAACCACCACCCTGCCCAAGTCCAGTTCCACACCAACCACCACCCTCAGGACCACCACCCAGCCCAAGACCAGCTCCACTACAACCCCCACTCCCAGAACCACCACCCTGCCCAAGTCCAGTTCCACACCAACCACTACCCTCAGGACCACCACCCTGCCCAAGACCAGCTCCACTCCAACTCCAACCCTCAGGACCACCACCCTGCCCAAGACCAGCTCCACTCCAACCACCACCCTCAGGACCACCACCCTGCCCAAGACCAGTCCCACTCCCACCACCACCCTCAGGACCACCACCCTGCCCAAGACCAGTTCCACTCCAACCACCACTCCCAGGACCACCACCCTGCCCAAGACCAGTCCCACTCCCACCACCACCCACAGGACCACCAGCCTGCCCAAGACCAGCTCCACTCCAACTCCCACCCTCAGGACCACCACCCTTCCCAAGTCCAGTCCCACTCCCACCACCACCCTCAGGACCACCACCCTGCCAAAGTCCAGTTCCACACCAACCACCACCCTCAGGACCACCACCCAGCCCAATACCAGCTCCACTACAACCCCCACTCCCAGAACCACCACCCTGCCCAAGTCCAGTTCCACACCAACCACCACCCTGCCCAAGACCAGCTCCACACCAACCACTACCCTCAGGACCACCACCCTTCCCAAGACCAGCTCCACTCCAACCACCACCCTCAGGACCACCACCCTGCCCAAGACCAGTCCCACTCCCACCACCACCCTCAGGACCACCACCCTGCCCAAGACCAGCTCCACCCCAACTCCCACCCTCAGGACCACCACCCTGCCCAAGACCAGTCCCACTCCCACCACCACCCTGCCCAAGACCAGTCCCACTCCAACCCCCACTTCCAGAACCACCACCCTGCCCAAGACCAGTTCCACTCCAACCACCACCAAACCTGAACCCCCCACCACCACTTCACCACCAGAGTCTAGGAGCAGCGTTCAGACCGATGGGACCACCTGGTCTCCAGGATCTACAGCGATGACCTGGACCAGCATGACTGGAACAGCTACCGTGACTTTGGAGCAACCTTCCACCAGCAGCTTTGGAGGTTATGGGTTTAAAGCCTCGGTGCTGCTTGCTGCCACGTCCCCCCTGAGCTACATCTTCTGTCTGTAAATCAAGATTACTTGGAGTCGGGTTCTCTGCTTTCTAGACACATGACCTTCATGAACTTCCCTCTTTCCTTGCATCTGTTGCCTGCCACTTCGTCCTGCTGAATCTGAGGCAGTCCGGTCAGCGAGTCTCTAAATGCTCTACCAGAGGCGGGCCATCGTGTCCAAACGGATCGCATGCAGCCAGCTACATATTAGACTCACAGCGAAGTGGAGGATTATGTGTCTGGCTATGCTTCCCATGGAGGACAGAAAGCATGTGTTTCTTGATGTTGTAAACTGTCAGCATGTGTGCTTTTTGTACTTGAAGTGCCCAGTCCCCTGTAGGGGGCGAGGCCAGGTGCTTTTTTTCCCCGCTCTTCCCTCCTTTCCCAATGTTTTCTTTTCATTATGCATCCGCAAACATGGGTGCACCGAAATGACTGCTGCCTCAAGTTTTCGTGGCTCCTGTGTGTTTGTATCTATCTGTGTACCATGTCTGTTGTTTGCCTGATCGTAGACGGGTTGTGCTAAAATTAGTTTTGTTGCATCAGGACGCTGGTTGAATAACAAATAAAACTTCCGATTCTAAAAGTCTGTTAAATGTTGATTAATGATATTCATCACATTCTATAAACCCAACATCATCCTCAATAGACACTGGATCATCTTTTATAGACCCCACATCGTCATCTATAGACCCCACATCATGTATCATAAGCCCCACGTAGTCCTCTATACACACATAATCTTCTACAGACCCATATCATCTTTTATAGACCCCACATCATCTTCTATATACTCCACATCGTCCTCCATCAACCCAACATCCCCCCTTCAGGACATGGGTGCTCACTGTATTTTTTTTTTAACCTTTATTTTACCAGGAAAACCTCATTGAGATTGAAAATCTCTTTTCCAAGAGTGTCCTGGCCAAGACAGCAGCAGAGAAATAAAAGTTACAAAACAAGCATTCCAATACAATAAAATCATAAAACAAGTTTAAAATATAACTAAAATAAATTACCAATAAATTAACTATGCGAAGTCCACAAATCAGGCAAAGCATTTACAGACAGATTCAAGTATGTCCAAGTCATCCAACATTTTCTTAAAAACATCAAATGAGACCAAATCACGCAGTTTCAGGACTTTCTGCAGCTGGTTCCAGGCACACGGAGCTGCATATGAAAAAGCCCTTTTTCCCATTTCAGTTCTCGTCCTCGGGACTGAAAGTAGTAAGAACTCCTGAGAACGAAGACTGTAAGAACCTGAACTCTTCAGCTGGAGAAGAGTTGTCAGGTATGAGGGAAGCAGACCAGTGACAGCTTTGTAGATGATAACCTACCAGTGTTTCATCCTTCGTAAGGACAGTGAGGACCAACCAACACGTTCATACAACAATGAACATAAATTTTTGTATGAAATTTATTCCCATGTGTTTTAATGTACTTATTGTATGTACATCACTTTGTGATTTTATCTGTGAAAAGGGCTTTATAAATATATTTTACTTACTCACATCTTCTTTTCTACTTGTCCTGTCCAGCATGGAAGCAGCAGAATGATGATCTGGCTGCTTTATTGTGATGAACAGTTTTGCTTTACCAAGGGGAGCTTTATGAACACAAGGCTCCCCCTGATATCCAGTTTTTTACTGTGAATGATCCTGTTTATCTTTATTATCATTATTATTATATCTTATTCTGCTCAATTTTGACGGCCATCCCCCCTACACCCTTTGCAGCACTAAAACACTTCAGACATCAACATGTTCAGCACATTCTGGAGATTATGGCTATATCTCGTGGAATTTCAAAATCTTACAGATATTGAGATATTTAGCATTTTGTACACTTAAAATCTAGCAATTTGATTGGATACTGCGAAAATTCAGTTCAGTGATTGGACAAATCTAAAAAAATAGGAGGGGCATTGGTTCGACAAGTGAACCGTGACAAAGGAGCCAGTCCGTCAGCCCCCTTCATAGAGGACTCAGTGCGATGTATTCACTTCACCACATGACAATCCTTAAACAGTTCTGCTGCATGTTTCCTGTGTGATCCGGTGGCACAAGTCTACTTCAGCCAACTAAGGCTACATCCAGTCAGTGAGTCACAAGTCTGAATCCAGCATAATCCTCAAACTCAGCAACACCTCTCAAGTTCTCTTTATGAATGAAGCTCTTATAAAAGAGCATTTTCACAGATTTTGTGTATCAGACAAGGACATTGTCTCATCACATGGCAGCAGCTGCATGTCACCTCTACTGGGTGACGCCATGGCCTAAGCCAGTTTTTTTTCTAATGCTTTATTGATGATAAAGGCCTAAGACCTGATTTCCACATTGTTGCCAAATAAGTGACTTTGTCGCTATATTTAGCGACTTTTCAGACTCCTCTAGCAACTTATATTCAAAAAAGTTTATATGGCTCCACCCGTTCATCAAGAGCTGCCTGCCATCTGCCCCTCCTTCCCTGATTCCCGGCATCACTCTGCTCCCGTTGTGCAGACAGCAGCCCTCCTGAGCCAATAGGGGATTATCACACTTCCGCGTTCTGGTTTCCGGAAGTTGAAACATCTGAAGCTTCCTCTTCCGGGCCAGGAATGGCTCAAATGTTGCTGCTCCGTTCCATTGTGTACATCTAATAAACAACGCCAGCCGTACCTAAGTTTTCATGGATTCCCGACTGAAAAGACACTAAGGAAGAAGTGGATGAAAGCGATTTGTTAGAGTGAAGGACCGAAACTTGAAATAAAACAAGTTTGCACGTATGTCTGTAGTCGGCACTTCAATGATGCAGACTACACCACAGCTAGCGTTAGCAAGCTCGCGTTAGCTGATGTTACCAACTTTTCGCTTGTGAAAACATACAAGCATCTGAAAACTGGGTTTGTACCCCCCGTTTCCAGTGGATCAACTGGGGACTGCCAAAAAAAGGAGACGCTTTCAGATGCTTGTGTGTTTTCAGCCGCACAGAGTTAGGCACGTCATCAAGCTGGCTAATGCTAACCTGCTAACATGACTGTGCAGACTGCCGGCTACAAACAAACGTGTGTCGTTTTATTATAAAGTTCGGTCCTTCACCGCGGCGGATCGGTCGTTTTAATCCACTTCTTCCTTAGCATCGCTTCAGTCTGGAATGAAAACTTGGCATTGGCGTTTATCCGATTAACAAAGTTTAACAGAGTAGTAGTCGGTGGACTACTGTTAGCAGGTTAGCATTAGCCAGCTCGATCACGTGCCTAACTTTGTGCGGCTGAAAACACACAAGCATCTGAAAGCGTCTCCTTTCTTGGTAGTCCCCAGTTGTTCCACTGGAAATGGGGGGGTACAGACCCAATTTTCAGATGTTTGTGTGTCTTAAGACGCACAATGTTTAGCACGTCAGTAAACGCTAGCTGGCTAATGCTAGCATGCTGTGAAGTGCCGGTGTTGTGCCCCACCGGCGACAAACAAACGTGTGTTTTACTACAAAGTTCGGCCCTTCACCGCGGCGAATCGATCGCTTTGATCCACTTCTTCCTTAGTATCATTTCAGTCTAGGATGAAAACTTGAGTATGTTTGGAGTTTATCCGATTTAAACAGTATAACAGAGCAGGAACGGCTCCGTTAACATGGCCCGGAAGAGGAAGTGCCAAAATCCGGGAACTTCCGGTAAGCGTGATAATCCCCTATAGTAAGTGTCTGACCACTCCTCCTCGTCTACATTATTTCCCATGATGCCTTGTGGGCACAACTGGGTCTTCTTTGCACCATGACTCAAACGTGTATGTCACCCCTTCAGTAGCCTTGTAAATATGCCTGACAGCATTGAAAGCATAAGAAGCATGATATGCTGGTACACAAATCTCTGCAATTAAACCATCTCAGCTGTACCCATGTTGAGGAAATAAAGGATTTACCTATTAAATTAACAGCTTTCAACACATACTATATACATCGATCATTCCTTTAAGTATATGACTAATTGTAAGTATGAAAACAAAATGTTGCAAGAAAAGAAAGGAAATCGAAACAGGGTTCAAACCGCAGACTCATGCAGGAAAGGCAGGCCTGCTAACCACTTTACTATGGGAACACATCTGGAGCGTGGGCTTGTGACCTTTCTCAGCGAAAGGGACAGCACTCTGGCATGTGATGTAGTTTTGAGTTAATATGCAATAACTGTTGCAATCGTGAAAATGCTGCGTTCCATTTCAACTCGGAAGTCGGAAATTCCCAGCTCTGAGTAGGAAGTTTCAACTGGAACGCCCCCCTGAAGTCGGATTTCCCACTCGGAAAGTCGGACAACTCTCGCAGCTCCGAGTTCAGATTTAAAGATGGCCGCGCCCTGTGTTAGCAGTTTTAGAAGCTTCTGTAATGTTACATTTATTTACACTTCTTACTTATATTTTGTTGCATAAATCAGTCGTACACGTAGTATTGGTTTATACAGATGTAGGGGGAAGCTGCTGTAGTGTAATTCACATTTTTCATGTTGTATATGTGAACTACAACGCCAACTGTGCTAACAACGGCTAATAACAATAGCCTTAGCAAACACGTAGTTTTGCTAGGCTGCTAACTGGTTTTCCGACCAGTGAGCTGGAATGCAAGTTGGTCCCCCCAGTTCCCACTTCCCAGTTCCGAGGTAAATGGAACGCAGCATAAGTACGTTATGTGTTGACTGCAGTGCTTATGGAACTCCACAGAGGAGAAAAAGGAACTGAAATCTGTTCATCGAGGAAGAGGAGCTTCTTCAGTGTTCATGTTGGCGATTTCTATTCGTACAGATGATCTTCAAATACTCCCCGTCATGGGCAGGTGATGCAGGGGAACATAAATCAATGGAAAAGCTGATAATACTGCTGATTTTTGTTTAACACGAAGCGTGATAATCCCCTATTGGACAAAGAGAAAAAGAAAAGTGTCTGACCACGCCTCCTCGTCTACATTATTTCCCATGATGCCTTGTGGGCACAACTGGGTCTTCTTTGCACCATGACTCAAACGTGTATGTCACCCCTAAAGTACTCTTGTAAATAAAGATGTCAAATTATTGGTTCTAGACTCTGCGGGAGCTTGGTAACGATATTTGGTTCGCTTCCACACCTGGCCAAGTGGACTCGGTCCGATTGGGGAGCTGAAAGTTGCAACATTGTTGCATTAATAATTCGTTTTGGTTCCGCTTTCACACTGTGATTTATGATTCGCTCCGAACTTTCTGAGCAGCATTGCGTGGTTGACAAGGGCGCTCGTTGATTGGACAAAAGTAGGAGTGGAGATCCCTCCCACCCTGGAAAAACAACAGTCCTTAAAGCATGGAGCCGTGGAGCATTATCTTAAATTGGTGGTTTTGGCGTTTCTGTTTGCACTGCAAATGCTCATGGTTGGGCAAGCAGTGCACATTGACTGACTGGTACGGCAGGTGGTGCTGGGAGAAAAAAAAAACTGCACCTCCTGTTTATCGGACTTGATCCGTATCCGCTGCCGGTGTTACGAGGTTTGACAGTCCGCCTTTCCCACGCGCAGCTGAGTGTTGGGCGGAGGTCAGTTAGCGCTCTGACTGTCAGGCGGATCTGTGGACTTGAAGGCGGATCAGCCGCGGAGTCCACTGCTATCTGGGGAGGCACGGAGCTGTTCATAGTGCCTCAAGTAAAAGAGAGGCGGCCCCGGAGGAGACGACGAGTTGTCAGCGTTGCTATGACGACGGTGGGTAAGGTATGTAAGCTCACAGATTACAAACGGCGGTGGACTGGTCGTCTTGTGTTGCGCTTCGTCTCGTTATCGTAGGGAACGCTACAACGTTGGTGGACGCGACTGCTCCTGTGATGCTAGCATCGCTGCTCAGAGATCGACTCTGTTCGTTTTCTAACTTTAAAGATCTTACATGTGACAACACCTGAGCTCAGAGTTTAAGGACCGCCATGATTGGGAGCTGTGGTTTGATTTTGTTTTAATATGCCAAATTGTTGGATTATTGTTGTTCATGCTGTTGAGCAAAGCTAGCTAGCAACTGCTAATGTCTGCGGTCACTTGTTGCCATAGCAACAGTAAACATCACGTAAGGACTAAGGGGCTGTAGAGATGCAGAACACGTTGTATTATTGTTCCGAATACGTGACTTTAGTAGAGGAGGAGTTGAGTGGATGTCAGCAGCTGGTTTATCCGGTTATCTGATCGTTTTTCCAGGAGAGCTTTCAGCTCTTGTCTGTCCACGTCTGTCCACGTCTGTCCATGCTTGTCCTCTCGCCATGTTTATTTAGGTTTGGAGTGCGCGCTGCACCTCACCTACCCTAGATATATTGCGTTTGCATTGTGTGTAGTGTGACCACGTACATTTGGTCCTGTGTTTGGTCCGGTTAGCTTCACACTGCATACGAACCGGACCAGGGTTCGCTTGCAAGCGAACCGAGACCCACGTTTTCAAGCGGACCAGAGTTCGCTTGTTTGGTCCGCACCAGAGTTCGGATGGGCTTTCACACCCGCCCAAGCGAAGCGGACTATCCGAGGAAACGAACTCTGGTCCGTTTAAAGTGGACCAAACAGCCCTGGGGCCTCATGTACAAAGGGTTCGTACGCACAAAAACGTGGCGTACGATCATTTTCACGATAAAGTCGAGATGTATCAAGAATGGAGTGACCGTGGAAATGTGCGGTGCTTCACGTCAACTTCATGGCTGGCGTACGAACGTTTCTACAGTTGTGGAGACTTTGGCGACACTTGGAGGCGACGCTGGGAAAATGTCAAAAGAAATAAATGTGAAAACAACCATCCCCAGACTGCGTGATGTGGTCAGACACATGAACAAAAAGCCCTCATAAACAATTAACACCTGCGTCTGCAATTATGTGTGGATATAAAAGCGCAAAAATAGGCTCCTGTCCAGCAGCTGCTTTAGTTGGAAGAAAACGTTCGAAATGGTGGATTTGCAGAGAGAGTGTATTCAGAGGTCTTACTGATTTAATTATAACTGGCTGGTTAGACGCTTTAAGTTCACTATCTCTGTGCGCAGGGCTGAAGCCAGGCTGGGGGCGCAACACCCCCAGCTGCGCCTCCACGAGCTCCGGCGAATAAATTCACTTATATGCCGATTTATTTATTAATGCACTTAATTTGTGAGGACATCTATAGGATGATCTGTTCAATCATTTATACCAGCACAGTAGGGGGGAGGACTCTGCCGGTATGGCAATTTAATAGCAACAGGTCAGTCACGTCTGCGTCCCGGGGATGAGGAAATCCCCGAGGCTGTGACGCAGGTGATGCAGAAGGAATTCCCAATACTGCACTTCCTCTTAAAGTAATAGATTGTGTCAGCTAATAAATACAGTATTTCCCGCGACATCGGGCTGTGAGGAGGCGACTGTATAAACACACGTTTCACAAATATATATTTATTTACCTTTAGAAAAACCGGAGTCACCCGCGTGAACTCCCACCACCTCTGTAAGACGAAATGCAGTCACGAGCAGCCGTCCTCTGATTCACATCCAACTTGTTGTCGGACCACTTCTTATTTCGGCTTGTGTGCGCGACTCTGACCCCACATCGTTGTCACACACTCTCCCATTCACTTTTCTGTCGGGGTGTGATGCCGGACATCTGCGTGCTAAAGTGCACATTTTTGCGCATTTATACTAAAACAGGCTGCCTCAAGTTCGTTCTCCATGAATGTTTTTTTTTCATTTTCATTCACTGTCATGTTCATATTTTGTCTTTCTGATCGTGCAGAGAGGAGAATCTCCGGTGCAGATCTCATTTAAATGTCATTTGCGTATTTATGTTGAGGGTGTGGACAGGGAGGTGTCAGGTACTCCAACATGTGCGCTTAATTCCACGTTGATTGAGATGTACAAAGGAAATACTTGGATCCATGCGTGCGCACAGAGTCATACATCCTAAAACTTTTGTGCGTATGACGTTTTCAGGATTTGATCGTACGCCGGGTCTCAGTAGGAAATCCACGCAACTCTTTGTACATGAGGCCCCTGGTGTGAAAGCGACCTTAGAGACATCTATTGACTTTTGGTTCAGCCAAAGTGAATTCTCTCCAAGGAGATTTGCTAACAGTGGAAGACAGTGTGAAGTGTATTTGAGTTGCTGCTTATATGAAAGGCTTTTCTACAAGCTTGATCTAACTTAATAACCTTAGTTTGGTGATTAAATCTTATGTTTTTGAGTTGAATCAACTTAAAATCACACTCTCTAGTCTGAAATAAGTTCTTATTTTCATGAGTGCATGAACAACAAAGTGGGCGGAGTTATCTTCAGAACTTTGCCAGCTGATAAGACTGCTGATTTTTGTGGCCATATGTCAGAGAATCTCTCTATTTTCTCTTCTTTCAGCTTGGATTAATACGTCTCACTACTTCAGTCTCGCGACCACTGAAAGTTTCATGTGCTTAGATGTGACAAGTTCTGGAAACCGGAACACGAAGCGTGATAATCCCCTATTGGACAAATAGAAAAAAATGGGAGGGGCATTGGTTACACAACGTGAACCATGACAAGGAGCCAGTCCGTCAGCCTCCTTCATTTGGGACTCTGCTATACATTAACCTCACACATGACAATCCATAAACAGTTCTGCTGCATGTTTCCTGTGTGGCCTGGTGGTTCAAGGATATTTAGGCCTCTATAGGCAATATACAGTCAGGAGGTCATAAGATAACATCCTGCAACAAATCTTCAATCTCAGTAACACCTCTCACACTAGCTGGGTTTCCATTACACTTTTTTGAAAAAATATTAGCGATATTTCATAAGTTTCGAAAAAGTACAATTGCGATATGCAGGTGTTTCCATTGAATGGCATCAGCTGTAATTCTCGTAAAATCCCGTCCCGCGAGACTCCACTTTGAGGAGGATGGAGATAGAAACATGCTGTTTTTCAGAGCTGCTGCTCATCTGGGCCCAGTATTTAAAAAATTTGAATCCAGATCAAAATGATCTGGATTTCCAAATCCCTGGATTCAAGTCCACGGATCTCAGATTGATATCTGGGTATTTCCAAACTTTGGTGGATTGGATCAAAATGATCCTGATCCTGTTAGATGGAGATTTACAAATCTGTCCCTCCCACTGGATCATTGACAGGAAACAGGAAATGATGTCATAAAGGACTTGTCATGAGCATGTGTCTGATCAATGTGATCATGTATCAGTCAACGCTGACGCTAAATCATCACTGCAAACAGAGAAACAACTCTGGCAGTCAATTTTTTTTCTTCTTTAACTCAGACGTTTGTTCAGCTACAGAGAAGCTGTAGTTGAGAAACAGAGCGATCTGTAAGGTAACTTTTAACATTTCCATACCAGTAAGGATGTTTAATAAATGATTTTAATAACCAAGACATAAATCAAGGAAGCTAGATAATAAAAGTGTTTTGTTATTTGGCAACAACACTGTAAATTGTAATATTGGTTTAAATAGAATCTATCTAGTAGGCAGAACTTAATTTTAACTTAGTTGTTAGTAATACTTATTCTAAATAAGTTGTAAGAACTTTGGAGGGCAACATGATAGATAA